>OZ019952.1:1299965-1430498 GCA_963970385.1 Theonella swinhoei | reverse complement strand
CGTCGATTCTCTGCCCTCATCCTTTCCTCCTGGGCTCTGGTCGTCCCTCGACGAATCATGATGCTGTATAGTGCTGGAACCTGTGGGGAGTTTACACATACAGTCAAATTAGGACCCCTCCTACATGGAGCCCCTCTAATTAGGACCCTGAAATGAGGACACCTTGATAAACTGGACATTTTTGCAGCCCCCAGAAGGAAATGAGCTTTCTTCTGTCCCAAGGCTGTCCTGATTAGCGAGGTTTTCCACTACTTATTGCTGCTTACTTGGAAGTGTGGCTTTAGACTATCTTGTTTAGTCAACCTTTCGCGCGCGCCAATCACATGTTTGATGAAGTAGTTGCTATGGAAATATCGTTCTACGCATGCGCAAACACAACGTGCTTTATTTAGAGATATTGCGGTGCGCGCGCGCCGCAGATCTAATTATATGTGACAACACGTTTTATGTCGAATAGTTGAGCGGCAAGCTTCAAAAGGATCAAAGTGCCGCAAAAGTAGCCGTAGAGTAAACAGGAGCGAAAGAATAGGCGATTCCACTAAAGGCCCTCAAAGACAGACGCGCCTCAAGATGCAGGGCGTGGAGCGACAGCTGAATCTCCTGCATCTCAACCCCGGTCCTCCGGCCGCAAAGATGGGTACTGGCCTCAAGAGCACCGTTCTTTCCGGGCAACAAGAAGGCGAAGAGGTACAAGTAGAAATAACGGTAGAGATAATGCGATGATTTGATGAAGGTGATGCTAGTACCTACATGTAGAAAAGCGCGATACGTGTGTGAAGTGTCGGGCCCGGCTTGCTGTGGTTTACCGCTTGCTGGCGGTTGCTAGCCGTGACGGACACAAGCATAAACACACCATCTACATGTGCCGGTGTCTGAACCACTATCCAGTGCCACTTGTGCAGATTTAACACGCGTTGTGTACACACGACCCAGACTCGGTGGCTGTGTGATTCTATTTAATACACACCCTCGTTCAGGTGCGGACGCTGTTTGTGAGTGGTCTTCCAATGGACGTGAGGTTGAGGGAGCTCTACTTATTGTTCAGAGGATTTGAAGTAGGTGTCTTGGACTGCAACATGGGTATATTAGTGAAACCCCTCTAATTTGCACCTCTAAATGAGGACACCTCAATACCTTTTCCTAGCCCTGAAAGGCACACTAATCCAATCAAGAGCCCAGATTAGAGGGGTTTCCTCTACACGTGCTACATGTAAGAGTATCACTGCACACATCACATGCACGTACATTGAGACTCATTTTTCTATGCAGGGTTTGGGGGGCATTTGCCCCCTCCCCCCCCTTAAAAAGATTTGACCCCCTCAAGTCAAACAGACCTTCCTCATATACAGCCACACGTGTTTTCATGCATATATTGCCCCCCCCCCCCCAAGATTTCTATTATATACGTGTGGTTTGCCCCCCCCCTTGTCAAGTTTTCTGAAATAACCCTCTTATGTAAGCTGGTCTGTGTGTGTTACACATGCTTGGGTGGCCGTATGTGGGTTGGGTTCCTCTCCTTCCTATTTCTAGCTTACTGTGCAGCTAGCTAGTGTGTACATGTATTTCCATGTGTAGAAACCCTGAGGGAGGTTTACTCACTAACTAGCTTGAGTGTGTATTTGACGGTTTTGTGTGTACCTGATGGTTGTGGGTTTGAGTCCCACCCGAGGCAGCCAATTTTTCTTTGAAAAATGACTGTTTCGGGCGAGTTGTGTTGTGTTGCTTTGCCTTTCTGTTGTGTTGTTGTTGTTGCCTTGCCTTTCTCAGCATCTCTTGGAGTGATTGTTCATGTATTTACGTGTATTAATGGACCCCTTATAGGGATATGAAGGATCCTTTCTGAAGTTGATTAGTAGCAAGCCTGGCAAGCCACCACAGGTGAGTTGCTATGGCAATTCTTGTAGTACACTGTGAGACAATAAGGAGAGTCTAATTAGGACACATTCATTAATTAAGGCATAATAATTAGGGCATTTAATAACACCTCAATAAACAGGACGCAATTTACTGCCCCAAATACCATTATTCATAGCCCTGAAATAAGGACACCTCACTAATCAGGACACCTCACTAATCAGGACACCTCACTAGTCAGGACACCTTACTAATCAGGACACCTTACTAATCAGGACACCTCACTAATCAGGACACCTCACTAATCAGGACACCTTACTAATCAGGACACACCTCACTAGTCAGGACACCTCACTAATCAGGACACCTCACTAATCAGGACACTTCACCTTCAAACTGCCCAAGGGTGTCCAGATTAGATAGACTCAACTGTATATACATGTAATTATCTGTTCCCATTGCAACCATTATTACTTGCATTGAAGGTTAAGCAATTGGTTCTGTGATTTTATAATTTCCAATTTACTTAAGTGTAATTTTCTCTCTACAGCCAATTGCATTTGTCAGTTTCAAGAGCCGAGCACAAGCCGAACGAGCACTGGAAGATCTTCAGGTGTGACTCACATACAGAGCGATGTGTAATGGAGAAATATAGACGTTTGTGGGACAGAAGATAGAGTGTCCCTTTATATGTGCAATGTATAAACATTGTCCATTTCATTTGTTGCCTGCCTTGTAGGGAATGTGTAGTGAGTGTAGTAATGTATTTTCCATTCAGGGGATTCGGTTTGATCCCGCAAGTTCTCAGACACTGCGGCTGGAATTTGCTCGTACTAATAGTCGTGTGTCACCACGGCAACCTCCCACGGCAACCAGTTCTCAAGGTAGTGTCACTTCGACTCAACCTCCTCACAAGAGTGGACCTGAACCAAACTGTAAGAGGAATATTACAACTGTGTACTTAGTTGATCTGTTTCTCTCCCCTCCTCTCTCTCTCCTCTTCTCCCTCTCTCATCCTTCCCTCCTTCCTCCTCCACCCTTCTCTCTCCCCTTTCTCCTCCTCCCTCCCCTCCTCTCTCTCCCCTTTCTCCCTCTCTCATCCTTCCCTCCTCCCTCCTCCTCTCTCTCCCCTCCTAGATGGCTCTTACATTCCATTTATGCCTAATCATGCACAGCAACTGTCTCCTCATCTATTTGGACCAACAGACACTTGGTCACAGAGAATGCCTGTGTAAGTGTCCCTATTAGAGAGGTGTCCTCATTTCAGAGGGTGGTATGTACAGGCTTCAATGGAGTTGGGACCCGAAGATGTGTCCCTATTAGAGAGGTGTCCTCATTTCAGAGGGTGATATGTACAGGCTTCAATGGAGTTGGGACCTGAAGATGTGTCCCTATTAGAGAGGTGTCCTTATTTCAGAGGGTGGTATGTACAGGCTTCAATGGAGTTGGGACCTGAAGATGTGTCCCTATTAGAGAGGTGTCCTCATTTCAGAGGGTGGTATGTACAGGCTCCAATTCATCCACCTTTTTCTCTTCCTCTCCACAGGCAAATGGCCTACCAGAGCCAGTTGTCCTCACCCTCCCCCACTCTCTCTCCCGCCTCCTCCTTCCCTCAACTCTCAGTTCTCAACATGCTGGATTCAGATAACTCGGTAAAACACTACATGTATATCAGCATCACTTCCCATTAATGCCCCCATAATTAATATATACGCTCACTCATCACTACTACCTTATGTCATGTTTTCTCACAGTATCCACTGCAGTCTCCCATGTACTACACATTTGTGGTAAGTATTGTATGTGTCAGTGTGGTGTTTGGGATGACTGAGAAACTCTGCCCCTTCTCATTCTCTCTCTCCTTCCTCTCTTCCATCTCTCACCTCTTCCTGTCCCTCTTACTCTCCCTCTCTGTCTCCCTCTTCTCCCTTCCTCCCCTCTCCCTCTCTCCTCCCTCCCTCCCTCCCATCTCTCACCTCTCTCTGTCCCTCTCCCTCCCTCCCTCTCCCCCCTGTCCCTTTTCCTCTCCGTCCCTCTTCCCCTCCCTCTCCCCCCTCCCTCTCCCTTTCTCCCTCCCTTCCTCTCCCTCCCTCTCCCTCCTCTCCCTTTTGCTCTCCCTCCCTCTCCCCCTCCCTCTCCCCCCTCCCCTCTCCCTCCCTCTCCCCCTCCCTCTCCCCCCTCCCTCTCCCTTTCCCTCTCCCTCCCTGAACAGCCTTCTCCCAGCCCCACCCCCACCCCAGTATCGGCCCCCCAGCACACCTCCCTCCCCCCATCTGGCCTCTCATCCTCCTCCACCTCCTCCCTCTCTTCTCCCTCCTCCTGTTCCACTCTCTTCGTAGCTAACCTTGAACTCCAGCACACCGAGGAAGAAGTGGCAGATCTATTTAGAAAGTAGGTTTACTACTTACTATTAGTCTTTGGAGTGGTAGAGATTCAGATATAGTGAGACCTATTACTAGATGCGGCTAAATGCGAGGAATCCAATGGTACTTTTTATTTTGAAATTGGGTGAAAAATAAGAGAGTTATTGCCAAAATTCGAGGGATCAGGTGAAGTCAAATAGACAATGATCACTATATGTCACACACCTATGTAGGCTTAGCAATTGGCTCTTTGTCTATCACAGATTTTATTAGAACAAAATTTCAGGGAATGAAGGAAAATCAGGACTTCCTAAAATTGATGGGGTGTGACTTGGAAATACATGTATATAGAATTGATCATAGCCAATCTCAAGGGTGGGGGGCGAATTGCCCCCCTTGCCCCCCCCCCCCCCCCCCGTAATCTTGAAATGCGTATAGCTTAAGTACTGTATGTATGTATGTAGCCGTGAAATGTATTCGATTGCAGATATAATTACTTGATTGTGTGTGCCATATTCTGTCCTACAGCTGTGCTGGGTTTATGAAGGCCAAGCTGTTCACCAGAGGAGGGCCTCCGGTAGCTTTCGTTGAATTTAAGGTATGCACCAGTGCATGTCCTATGGTCTGTCAAATCTGTTTGTCTCTATGTGTGTGTGTGATTTGAGCAGCATCAGTGGTTCAGTTGGTAGTAGAGCATCTGTCTGGAACACAGAGCATACATTGTACATGCATTGATCCTTTCTGAGGAGTATCAGAAATAGCTGATTTGTATTCATATATTCTATAATACAGTGCACGTGGAACCCCTCTAATCAGGACACCCTGAAATGAGGACACCTCAATAAACAGGACACTTTTAGCTGTCCCAAATGCCATGTTTGTGTACAATTCAACCCCTGAAATCAGGACACCTCACTAACCAGGACACTTTCTTCTGCCCCAAGGGAGTCCAGATTAGAGAGGTTCCACTGTATACTTTAGCTAGTGCTTACTATTTTTCCTTTTTTTTGGTCAGAATGTGGAGTGTGCTACTAGTGCAATGGAGAAGTTACAAGGGTACTTTGAACGTAGTTTGCAATGAGCTTGTGTGACTGTGTAACATTGTATCATTTGCAGGTGTGTTCTCCCCAACACTAAGAGGGTCTCGGGAATCAGAATAGAGTATGCTAGACAGAGAATGGGCGAGGTAATGCTTAATACCTGTGTCTGTCCAGTGTTTATTTTAGAAAACTTGACGGGGGGGGGGGGGGGGGGAAGTGCACATACGAGGAATCTTGGGGGAGGGGGGGGCAACGTGAAAACACGTGTGGCTGTATGTAAGGTAGGTCTGTGTGACTTTGGGGGGCAAAACTTTTTAAGGGGGGCAAATACCCCCCCTCCCCCCCCAAGAAACCTCTGCTATTTATCTTGCTTTGTGTGATTTGGTCCATCTGCATGTCTGGCAGAGCTGTTTCTGTGGCTGTGTTGGTAGAGCCTCTGTTTAGGTCACTGAGGTTTGAATCCCACCCCTAAGGATCTTTTATATGGTGGTTGTGTTCAGTGAAGTATTTGTGTACATGTGATGCTCAGGACAAATGTGCTGAACAACTTTCAATCTCAGTATAAAATTGTTCCCCCTCCCTTCTCTCTCCCCCTCTCTCTCCCTCCCCCCTCTCCCCCTCTCACTCTCCCTCCCTCCCTCCCCATCTCCCTCTCCTCTCTCTCCTTCTCTCTCTCCCTCCCCCCCCCCCCCCCCCCCTCCTCCCCCTCCTCTTCTCACCCTCCCCATCTCCCTCTCCCCCCTCACCCTCCTCTCCTCATCCTCTCTCTCTCCCTCTTCCCCCACAACAACAGCAATTCAGAAGCCCCACTACAGCTACTGAGGCGGTATCAACAGCTACCTCTCCCTCTCCAGTCCAGAACATCTACTCCGCTCAACACTACCAACAACAACAACAACAGCAACAACAGCTCCAGATTTCAAACGGCCACACCTCATCTTCATCTTCGTCGTGCTCTTCCAGTACCTCGGAGCTACAACAGCAACCTCAAGTATGGACCCTCCACAGTAGCTCTCCAGTCCCCATGCCATACGGGAATGGATTCGGGCCACAACCACAGATGCTAGTGAACGGATTCCCGAATCAGTACATAACGCCCTGGCCAGTCAAATACAACTAAATTACAGAATGTCTAATTCTAGAAAAAAATATTGAAATTAGACAGTTGTTTTAGTGTACAGCTACAAATATAGAATTTTACTTTATGCAAAAACCTGATATTGCCAGAGCAGTGCATCATTCTTCAGTCAAGAGCAGAGCATTGCACATTCCATCTTGTTATTTTGTAAATCATGCTATATATAGTGTTACCTAGCTAATTAAATATTCAGCACTGTCGAAAGTTGTCTTTATAAAAGATGGGAATTTATGATGTGTTTATAAATTGAGTGTTGTACATAATTATTTGTTTCAAAAATCACTTTATTGTTTTATGTGGGCAACAATGTGACTACGTACTGCAGTTGATCATGATGCATGGAGATTATGTAGTAGTAGTAGAGTGCTTAATTACACTGGACGAAAAGTGAAATTGTGGAATAGGTCACATTTCATGACATGTCCTGTACCTCTCCAGTAGTGGATAGAGCCAAATGTCCTGTATATTCGTACTTACAGGACATCTAGCTCTATCCACTACTGGATAGGTACAGGACAGGTCATGAAACGTGACCGATTCCATAGCAGGTCACACAGGAAATTTTACTTTTCGTCCAGTGAATTATGCAGCTTGTAGAATGCTGTATGTGAATTAAAGAGGCCGTGCAGGTCATATGTATATAAACCAACCTTATGCTGCAAAAGTATAATTTTCACCACGAACAAAAATAATCTGCACTTCCCCAGTTATACCCCATACAAATACAATACTCTTCATAACTTTGGAATAGAAAATCCAATCAAAAATCTAAAACCAACACTACAATCAGCTTGAAAATTGTTATTCAATGCTCTGCTTATCTCAAAAATGATAAAATGCAGCATAAAATTGGTTTATGCATGCATGGTCACGTATGTGTATGATCGACTTATAATTGACTTGAAGAGTGCATCAAGAAAACCATAATATACTGTTCCTGGTCATCACCTGTTATATATAGCATATAGCAATATGGAGCTGAGCATACATAGTGCCAAGTGTGATGAGGATGTAAAAGTGTTTGAATAGCAGTACAGAATTTACACCTGCCCAAAAGAAACAGTGATCAAGGCCCAAGTGGTATCTCAAGAGGTGTTAAGTAGCAGCTTAATATACAGGTACTAGAGAGATGCTGATCATGGAAATGATACATGAAGGATACAATAGTCATCATAAGGTATGCATGATAAGAAGCTAGTTAAAGTGTGTACAAAATTAATATCCACCTATCTCTAGTGTTGGGCTAAATTTGGTTTCGTTTATTGGCAAAGAAACGTCTGAGGATCAGCACCTGACAGAGACCAACGACCACCAGTACCAGAGCCTCGCCGAGCGACCAGTACTGTACCCTCTCGTTCAAATACTCCGCCCCGTCCCTCCCCTTCACTTCGCGAAGTCGATGATGCGTCTGGTAGTCACGCACGAGTGTCAGAGCCTCGTGAACCTTCATCACAGACACCTCGAGCTGTGTAAACGCCTTGTGAGTTTTTCCAATCTCTTCCGTAATGGGTGGTTCGTTCCCAGTGGCAAAATCAAAGTATACAACTTTGTGCGTGAAACTAGAAAATTCGTTGCTGAAACAAAAGTAATATTCCCCTGATTCAAAAGTGGTAAATTCTACGGAGTCATATTGCTTCCTCTGTTTTTGGTAAATAACATGATCTCCTGGTCCAAATAGGGTCACATCTACGTCAAAATTTCCTCCTCTTGTTACCTATAAATAGACAAGTTTTGGATCTACATATATATATCAACCCAGCCTCGTTCCCAGGCCCCATATATGGGAGGAGAGGGCCTGATACACATTGCTTGCACATGTGCCGGGGTCTCCATGGTAACACATTAACGATAACATATGGTACCCCACATTTTTCTGGGGGTTACCATGGATATCCAGCACATGCACAAGCAGTGCCTCTCCTCTTGTATATAGGGGCTGGGAAAGAAGCAATATATCAACCCAGCAAAACAGTATATATCAACAATAAAAGCTTACATCGACATATTAGAGACACTGTAGTGTATCACAATCACCATGTTTCAGGTGATATTTGGGAAAACAGGTGTCCTTTTCAAGCTGCCCTGATTAGAGGGTTTCCTCACATACGTGTATATTATATGGTGGGCTTTAATTAAAGTAGGACGTCCTCGGGTCACTTTATCCAGGTAATTAGGGTACCTGGAACTCAAGGAAGCAGCGCTTCTCCTTTTCAATTTGTTCGTAAAAGCACTGGACGTCGTTGTCTTTCAACTCGAATTCCATTTCTGTGGCGCTGCTGAGTTGTGCCGTCCAGCAGTAGAGCAGCACCGCTAGTAACGTCCCTCCGCTCAGTCTAGGCTGCATTGTCCAGCTAGATGGATTCTCCTAGAGGCACTGTATATGTAGTAACAACGCCAGGCCTTTGACGTATTCTGTTCTTAGCGCACGCCGCGCTAGGTCAAAATTAAATTTACAGAATCTATAATTATACAAATAGACGCAAAATTTTGACGGAAGCGGGGATTACCCCACGCGGCTCCGTTCAACATATTTTGACACCAAATTGGGCAAGTCAGCAATAGCGATAGTGCTGCAGACCGAGTGTATTGTCTTCGTTTCTTTTGACGAGTTAGTAGTGTCCAAGCAAATAGTTAGGTCATATGTCGAAACCTAACCCCTACCCTCGTCCTGCGAGGCCGAGGCCGCCTCTCTCGACAGCCGGATCTGAAAACTCTGATGGTACTTCATCTCCACCCGTGCCTGCGCCGCGGAGATCTGGTGGTGGAAGGCCGGGTTCTACCCTACCCACCTGGCCTCCTCCGGCAAAGACAGCCTCTCCACCCTCCCCAATTCCCTCGAAGATAGACCAGCGCCCACCTGCGCCCCTTCCTCCCCCGCCATCTTCACCCGTTCCTTCACTACCCAGTCGCGACTCAGGAACTCCTTACAGACAACCTGATATCCCTCCAATGGTAGCTTCTCCCTCTCCTCCTGTGCCCTCCCCGAGCCCGGCTCTACACAACAAGAACCATGCGGCCTTCGGCTCGTGTTTGCAACAAGCTCATGACGCCATCAACAAACGCCACGAAGACGAGCTCCACGCTCTGGAGAGCTTTCGTGCTCACGTTTTCTTCCGCGCAAAAGCCGACCGAGAATACGCGCAAGAACTGTCAAAGATAAACAACAGAGCTTCCAAAACCCTCGCAGCTGTGTCTCACTCTTCTCCTATTATTCAGGTGCATAGTGTTCATGTAAACTAGCCCCAAGCACGTGGATTCCACGTTTGAAACAACTAATAATCAGATCAGGAGATCCTTAGTTTAAATCTAGGCTCAATCAATTCAGTTGGATTGTGACTTGTGTCATTTATAGTACAGAGTGTCTAGTATCTCTAGTAGTGCCTCTAATCAGGACACTCTTGAGAGAAAAGAAAGTGTCCTGATTAGTGAGGTGTCCTGATTTCAAGATTCCTGATCAGTGTGCCTCCATCGTACATGTACAACTTTGCAACTCAATTTTGCAACTCCGGTGCTTGTTTTTGTTCAAAATTTGTTTATAAGAAGGCCTAATCATGTTTACACATTAAACTGCATGTGATTTAAATAAACTCATTTTATAGTATACATTGTACATGTACATGTAAATATACTGTACGTCATTAACAGCTATATCTGGAATCTTCCTAATTGAAATGAGGATGACTGTAGACTGACATATTTGTACCTAAATACATGTACAAGTGTTTGACTAGTGTGCTATCCACATGGTTTTCATGTACAGCATATTTCAGCACCTTTGCAACAGGAGCCTGTAAACCCCACACTGTTTCTAAGTGTCATTAGTACATAGATGGCTATCTAACACAGACTATGCCCACACACTCAAGTACATTGAAGCCATCTATGTACTAATGACACTTAGAAACAGTGTGGGGTTTACAGGCTCCTGTTGTAAAGGTGCTGAAATATGCTGTACATGTACACTGGAAGCCTGGACCCCTGAAATCAGGACACCTCAATAAGTGGGACACTTTGCTGCTGTGTTTGACCCCTGAAATCGGGACACTTCTTCTGTCCCATTGGTGTCCACATTAGAGAGGCACACTCCACATTTGTGTACATGTATTTTGACTATCAGGGGACTTCACTAATCTCCAATCATTCTCACCTATGTCCAGATTAGTTGACTCTCCATGTAGGGTGAGCACCAATACACCTCATTAGGCCTAAGATGGTTGGCATTCCTTTTTAGATGATTATCTGCACCCTGAAAGTTAAGCGGCCTGGTTTGGGTGAAAGTTTAGCAGTCTTGGTGGGGGTTGTTATGATCTGTAGAAAATGAAACATTAATCTTTGTGTGGGTGGGAGGTTGCACACGTGACAAGTGGAATACATCTGGGATTCTAGATGTCCTCACTTCAGTAAGTCCTAATTAGAGGGTGTCCTCGTTTCGTAAGTCCTAATTAGGTGTCCTCACTTCAGTGAGTCCTAATTGGAGGGATTCCACCGCACGTCTTCTCAACAAACAGATCGCCTTTTCCTGCTCGAAGTATCTGCAATTGGTAATCCTTGAAATGATGCCTACTTGTACTTGTACATGTATGGGATAGAATCCTGTTCTGAAACATTCCGTTTCAGGGGTTGAAAATACACAGAGTGTTTGAAACAGACAACAGGTGTCCTGTTTACCAAGGTTCCCTGATTTCAGGGGGTTAAAATTTGATTTACAGTTAACAGTATTGAGTGAATTCCACCTAGTTGTTGAGTGAATGGGAGTGAGCCCACCTAGTTGTACAGCTGCAGTTTCATATGAAAGTATCGAATATCCTCTTACAAGTTTGGTTTCAATATTTTGTTAAGTGTTAAGGTGCTATTTTTGAGTCCTTCTACGTGTAACCTTGATTGGCATTACGTCATTCAAGAGCATAAGCGCACAGCCCGGATGGATCGCTTGCTGGGTCCAGATGGATGGTCAGTTGGTCCTGTGACTTCTCTAGGTAGGGCTAGGGGCTAGGGCTTATATGTGCTTATGCTGAATTAGGTTGGTTAAAATGTGCTTACAGGTTACACATAGGATCTGCCTGTTTTCAGGCTGTACAAAGAAGTTGTTGTGCTTCCACTCACCACAATGCTGAGCATCCCACTCCAATGTACACCCACACTCCGGAGGAGCTTACAACTTGTGTGTGTAGTAGAGATAGGCTATGTCAACTAGCACAGGAACCTGGGAAGAAAACAATTGTATTGTGGGGTGTCTCGACTTGAGGGTTCATTAACCCTTCAGACAGCAAGTGTCCTGATTATTGAGGTGTCCTGTTTCAAGGTGTCCTGATTAATCAACAAGTATTGTACATGCATTTCCACTAGTCAGAATTTTCTGAAATAGAGACGCTTTTCTTTCATTCACAACATCCTGTACATGAAAACATATGTTTGCATAAATATTCACGTATAAACATATCTGATAACACTGCACATGCATGTATACATGTATACATGTATGTTATCCTGTTGTACATGTACACCCCTAGTGATCCTGTCTAAACATTGTTTTAGCTGTTGTGTACACGTCCACCCACTTTTCATTTTTGCCTACATGTACAGCCATGGCAAAACGACATTCCAGGGCTAGAGGTGAATTTTCAATAACTACCGTTTTCTGTTTCATACACACGCACACACACACACACACACATACACACACACACACACATGCACACACACACACACACACACACACACACACACACATGCACACACACACACACACACACACACACACACACACACACACACACACACACACACACACACACACACACACACACACACACACACACACACACACACACACACACACACACACACACACACACACACACACACACACAGGCATGGAAGGCCTATCTGGACATGTGTGTAGCGGTTCAGAAGGTGCTCACTGATGGAGCAGTGGCCATGAATGTTAACCTTGTCCCTGCAATTGACCAGTTATACAAGGACAAGAAGGGAGCAAAAAAGGTTTGTCTGTGAAGAGATAATTGTACGTAAGTATATACATGTATAGTGGAATCCCTATAGCTTTAGGACAGAGAAAATGTCCTGATTAGTGAGGTGTCCTGATTTCAGGGGTTGAAATGTTCAGCAATAAGTGGTATTTGGAGCTGGAAGGGAGGTCCTTTCTATTGAGGTACAGTCCTTATTTCAGGCCTGAGTAGTGTGCATGTACATGTATCTCAACTCATACCTGTTCCCCTTCTCTCTCTCTCTTCTGTACACCTCCCTCCCTCCCCTCTCTCCCCTCCCCCCTTCCTCCCTCCCCTCCCTCCCCTCCTCCCTCCCCTCTCCCCAGGTCTTTGACAGTGATCGTGCCAGAATGGAGAAAGAATATCACTCCTCTTCCACAGCAGTCCAGTCCCTCAGACGAGATTACCAACGTTTCCTGAAGACCACGGACACTTACAAGAGAAAATTAGAAAGTGCTGAGGTCAAAACACAAGAAAAGTGAGTTTGAACCACTTTTTATGGCACAGTAGAACTTACTCTGGTAGAGAGAGGAAGGGAGAAGGGAGGGAGGGAAAGAGAGAGGGGAAGGAGGGAGAGAGGGAGGGAGGGAGGGAGAAGGGAGGGAGGGAGGGAAAGAGAGAGGGAGAAGGGAGGGAGAGGGAGAGGGAGGGAGGAGGAAGGGAGGGAGAGGGAGAGGGAGGGAGGGAGGGAGGGAGGGAGGGAGAGAGGGAAGGAAAGGCTGTCCTGACTAGTAAGGTAATCGTACATGGACTAGCTATTTTAGGAGAGAAAGGCAACCCAGACAAACAAGACATACATGTACATATCACACACACCAGAGGAACAAGGAATATAGCCCAAGTACCCTACATACAGGCTGGATGCCCAGCCTTGAGAGGGCCCTACTGTATGTGCCTCTACATTCAGGTATCGGAGAAAGTTTGTTGGCCAAGCCAACCACCTCCATACGTGCCACAATGAGTACGTCCTCTCCATCCTGAATGCTAATGCCCATCAAGAACACTGGAGAGGATCCCTCCTGCCATTCTGTCTAGACACTCTCCAGCACCGAATGGAGCTGCAGATCACTGAATGGTATGTGACAATAATATACACGTAATTGAATGGTATGTGCCAGTAACACAGTGGAACCTCTCTAATCCAGAAGCCCTTGGGACAGAAGAAAGTGTCCCGACTAGTGAGGTGTCCTGATTTCAGGGGTTAAATTGTACACAAACATGGCATTTGGGACAGCAAAAAGTGTCCTGTTTATCAAGGTGTCCTCATTTCAGGGTGTCCTTATTAGAGGGGTTCCACTGTATACATGTAATTCATATCACTCAATGGTATGTGCAGTAATATACATGTAATTTAACTGCATATTTTTGTAAGCACCACAGCACCAGGTTTATACTTCATCAAAGTACATGTACAGTACATGCCAATAAATGCCAACAAGGGTAGTGTTAGGGTAGCATTAGGTAGCAGGGTAGGGTAGTAGGGTAGCAGGGTGTTATGGTATTAGTGTAGCAGGGTACAGTAGTGTGATAGTATGGTAGTGTAGGGTAAGGTACTAGGGTAGCAAGGTGAGGTAGCAAGGTAGCAGGGAAGGGTAGCAAGGTAGGGTACTAGGGTAGTGTTAGGGTAGTAGTACGGTAGCTTTGTTAACGTGTTTATTGCATGTACTGCATATTGTATAGGTGTGTTGTTTGTGTGTGGGAGGGCTCTCACATTAGGACTCCATTAAGATTCCCTGAAATGAGGATGCTGATAAACAGGACACACATTTTGGGGTTCCTAAATACCATGTTTGTACTAGGGAAGTCTGGACATCTCACTAATCAGGACACCTCAAAAACTACTCTCTAACTCCTGAAATGAGGACACCTCATTGATCAGGACACCTCACTAATCAGGATACCACTATAATCAGGACATCTAACTATTCAGGACACCACTAATCAGGACACTTCACTAATCAGGACACTTTCTTTCTTCCACACGTGTCTTTAAGAAGCTACGGTAATCCTTCTCCAGGAAAGATGCTCTTGCCCAGTATGCACAGGCGACTGACTTCACCCAGACCTACCAGGACTCCTTCAGTCAGTTCTACGAGGCTCTTAAACAGGTCGACAAAGAAGAGGAGTATGTGAAGTTCATTCAGGACAACAAGCAGTGAGTTCTGGGTGTGGTCTGTTGCCATAGCAACCAAAAATCCTTCGTATACATGAAATATTCAAACCGCGAGACTCTCAACACAATACAAATGCAACTCACCCAAGACAGTCATTTTCAAAGAAAAATGAGCTGCCTCAGGTGGGACTCGAACCTGCGACATTCTACATGTACGTAGATGCCTAGGGTATGTAAGTCTAGGCCGTCACAGAGCAGCTAGGCATACACAGCGCTGATGAGGGCCAACCAGCCCGAAACAGCTGTCCGCCGTTTGCCTGGTTTGCACTGCGCACACCTTTTTTTCATCTACAAACTATTCTGATCCGATGCAGAGAGCAGCCAAGCATGGATTTGTATGAGTTTGACTTGAGCCTCATTGGGCAGTACTGCTCTCCGTCCTCTGAAGCACGTGTGGTGGTGGTGAACAATCTGACAAATGTGGCCATTAAAAGCAGGTATATATAGCGTGCGCAAACACACAAACACACACACACACACACACACACACACACACACACACACACACACAAACACACACACACATACACACACACACACACACACACACACACATACACAAATGTACACACACACCCCTCTAATCAGGACACCCTGAAATGAGGACACCTCAATAAACAGGACACTTTTAGCTGTCTCAAATGCCATGTTTGTGTACAATTTAACCCCTGAAATCAGGACACCTCACCAATCGGGACACTTTCTTCCGTCCCAAGGGTGTCCAGATTAGAGAGGTTCCACCGTATGATTACATAGGAAGTGTACTTCTTTGTATACATACATATGTATATGTATGTTTGCTCTGCATATCTTATTTCATGTGTGTGAGGTGGAAATCCATCGGTTTCTGTGTAGATTGGAGGTTCTTGAAAGAGAGTTAGAGCAGCACAAGAAGGATATTGACACAAAGGTTAGTGTACACACACACACACACACACACACACACACACACACACACACACACACACACACACACATAGCAGGCCATGAATCTCTAATCCAGACACACATAGAACGTAAAACATTGTCCTGATTAGTGAGGTGTCCTGAAAAGTACACATTGTATTTAGGGACAGAAGAAGCTGTACTAATTATTACTTCTTTCTTTGTCTCTGTACTCTGTAGAATGAGGAACTACAGAGTGTGATGAACGAACCAGAACCAGCAACTCCATTACCTTCTTCTCCAGGAAGTGTCCAGTAAGTCAAAGAAATTGTGTCACTCTTTCATTGGTGGTGGGGTGGAGGACGTACTCTTCCCCTCTCTCCCCTCCCCCTAGCCACACCCCTATCCCCCTGGGAGTAAGTTAACACAAAGGTTGACTTGAAAGGTTCACTAACTGAGCTACTAAGGCAGCTCAGTTAGGTGGGGCAAATCCTACAACCAAACAGGAACTTGGCACATGTACATTTGTAGTAAATACGTGATGTACATGTACATGTACATGTAGATGTGTAGATATAATGTACATGTACATGTACATAGAGACATGTCATGTACATTATGTTGTTTTAGAGATCCTTGTTGTCCAGGTGATGAATGTAAAGAAGGTTGTTGAGTTGTACTCAACAAAATTCTTTACATACATGTACGTGATTTAATCATCCATGAGATGCTTAGAAAGACAAGGCAAGGCAACACAACACAACAGAAAGACAAAGCAACAGAACACAACTCGCCCAAAGCATTTTTTTTTCCAAAGAAAAATTAGCTGCTTGGGTGGGACTTGAACCCACAACTATCCACTTTCTAGACGACACTCTTACCTAACGTATATGATTACGATGGATATTCTGATACCACAACTGGTCAGGGTTGCCTGTGGTGTATAAGTCCTGGCTGTGGCAGGCATACACAGTGCTGATGAGGGCCAACCAGTCAAAACTAATGTGCTCTTTGTCTGGTTTGCTCAGTGCAGAGTATTCCATTAACACCATGTACATGACTTAATCATCCATGAGATGCTTAGAGAGAGAGAGAGTACACGACTTAATCATCCATAAACCTGTGACTTAATCATCCATAAACCTGTGACTTAATCATCATGTAAACACGTGACTTAATCATCCATAAACATGTTCATGACTTAATCATCATGTAAACACGTGACTTAATCATCCATAAACATGTTCATGACTTAATCATCCATGAGATGCTTAAAAAGTACATGTATATCCACACAATCTTTAACTCACGTCAACTTTCTTTTCATCTACGTCTAGGGTTCCTAAGCATGTGAGAGTTTCACAGCTACAAGGTGAAGTGAAGGAATTGGAGTCTTTTATCGCCAGAAAAATGGTGTGTTGCTGTGTAGTACTGTGTGTGGGTAGGTACATGTATGTCAAACGGAAACTCCATGTGTTTACAAAGTGTACAGTATGCTTGCAATCTCTACAACGAACACATTCACAAAACAAACGTGTATATGTACACACACACACACACACACACACGCACACACACACACACACGCACACACACACACACACACGCACGCACACACACACACACACACACACACGCACGCACACACACACACACACACACACACACACACACACACACACACACACACACACACACACACACACACACACAGGGTCAAGCTCAAGTCATACAACAGTCGGCAGATGTTCTGGGGGACAACCCCCCACCATTATTCGACCCCCTTGGGGAGGGGGTCGACGTAAAGGAACTAGAAGCAGCTGCTGCAGCAGCTGGTGGAGGAACACACACCGCCGGAAAATCAGTTGGAGGGAAAGTAAGTATACCCCCACTCAGGGTTGCATTTAATTGGGGGCACGGGGGGCATTCCCCCCTTTTAGCCTCTTGCCCCCCCAAATTTTCAGAGTGGATTAGGCTTTACATGTACAAAATATTTCTGTATTCATTTTGCCCCCCCCCTCCCCGCCTCCATTTTCTAAATACACCCTGCCACTTACAATGTACTTGTAAGGCAGTATTGGTGTACATGTATATACATGTACTTGATGTTGAGATGCAAGTGTCATTCTGCCCAGCCAGCTGAGCTGTCTCAGCATGGTGCTTAGTTGGTAGAGCATCTGGCTGTTTATGTCAGTGTATTTGTATAATGTTATGTGGGTTTGGACCTGTGTGGGGGGGGAGAGTTCCGATGGTTTTTGCTGTGAGTGTCATTCTGCCCAGCCAGCTGAGCTGTCTCAGCGTGCTGCTCAGTTAGTAGAGCATCTGTCTGGGACGTGGGCTGTTTATGTCAGTGTATTTTGGCACTTGGTGTGGGATGAGAGTTGGCTTGCCATAAACCCACCACCCCAAATTGTCAAGGCTGGGCATCCAGTGTCCTGCTCCAGTCTGTGTATGTTGTGTGTTGTATGTCTTGTGAGTATTGTTTGGTGGTTGGGTGAGGTTTTGGGTTCCTTTCATTTCGCTTCTTGGCTAGTGTGCTATACACACTTTTCCATGTGCATGTACTTTGCCTAACCAGCTGAGTTATATATTGTGACTCACTAATCAGGACACCTCACTAATTAGGACACCTCACTAATCAGGACACCTCACTAATCAGGACACTATACTGACCCAAGAATGCCTGTATTAGAGATGTTCCGCTCTACTCGAAAACATTTTACCTCCAAACTCCACCCTACAGATGCAACACACTCTATTCCGTGGAGTTAGAGGTCTCCAGAAGATTGGTAACAAGTTTAAGAAGAGGGGCAAAAAGGATTCCGACTCCCTTTCCACTGGAGGGTATCCGAAGGTGGAATTTCAGGGAAATGTTAGTCCAATGAATGATGAGGAAGCTGATAGTGAGGAAGATGAGGAGTTACTTTACGATGAGGTGACTCAATACTTCTCACCTTGTGTGTTGTGTTTACTTTCTCTCTCCTTTCCCTCCTGTCCTCCCCTCCCTCCCTCCTCCCTTCCCCATCTTCTCCTCTCCCCGGTCCTCTCACGTCCCTCACCCTTCCCCCTCTCCCCCATCTTTCCTCCCTCTCCCTGTCCCCTTCCCCTCTCTCCTCCTTCCCTCCTGTTCTCCTCCATCCCTCCCTCCCTCTCTCCTCCCTTCCTCCCTTCCGTCTTCCGTCTTCCCCTTCCCCTCCCTCCCTCCCTCCCTCCCTCCCTCCCTCCCTCCCTCCCTCCCCTAGCCCCCTGAAATCCCCGTCGAAGAAGAAGAATGGTTCTATGGAGATATTGATCGAAGATTAGCAGAGAGTAAATGTAAGAACCCAGGTGAGTACCTCGTGAGGTACAGTGCTCGAGCAGGGAAGTACGTTTTAACCTGTAACAATGGAGGAACAGCCAAACATTTCATGATTCAGAAGATCAGTGGTGTAAGTTGAACGTTTAAGTACATGTACATGTATACTGCAATTACTCTGATGCCGTGGAATGAAAATAAACTAAATGCATGTACCTCATTCCATGTCAGTTGTGTCCCTATTCCATGCAGGAAGATGGTGGTAACAAGTTTCGGTTTGAGGCCAAGGCTTTTTCGAGGATAGCAGATCTTCTAAAGGATCACGTTGATAACGGCACGCCTGTCACTCGGGCCTCGGGGGCGATTCTCCTCATACCAGTCTTGAAAACCGACAAGTGGTCATTACATCATAGTGACGTAGTTGTAGGTCGCCGCATCGGCAAAGGTGCCTTTGGCGAAGTCTGTGAAGCTACTCTGAGTAACACTGGACAACGTGTCGCCGTTAAAACGTGTCGTTCGACCGAACTCCAAGACATGGACAAGTTCATGCAAGAAGCTGACATCTTGAAGCAGTACGACCACCCAAATATTGTTCGCCTCATTGGAGTATGTGCCGAGAAGGATCCCGTGTATATCGTGATGGAGCTGATGCCTGGAGGAGCACTGCTGGATTACCTGAGGAAGAAGGGTACTCATCAGCCGCAGAAGAAGCTGTGCTGTATGGCCATTGACGCATGCAAAGGAATGGAATATCTTGAACAGAATAATTGTATTCATAGGTGGGTTAATTAATGGGGGAGCCCCTCTGATCAGGAATATTACTCGATACTCTTCCTACAGGGATTTGGCTGCCAGAAATTGCCTTGTAGGAGATGAAGATGCAGTTAAGATTGCTGACTTTGGTATGAGCAGGGAGGACGAGGGAGGGATCTACATTGTACAGTCGGGAACAAGGAACATTCCCATCAAGTGGACTGCACCTGAGGTATACATGTATATATATTATTGGCAAGTGTAGCGACCCTTCCTAGTGATGTGAACAGGCAATTTCTCTATATGTACATGTATATATATGTAACCCACACTGTACATACCATACTGTACGTGCTTCTAATTTTGCATGCGCACTCTCCCGCTCGTCAACAATGCTTGGCATTCCAACTAGTATATATATACATGTACATGAAGATAAGGTGTGTAGAGCAAACTGAGCAAATGGCCAGGCTGGTTGGCCTTGTATGCCTAGTTGCATGTACATGTATGAGAAAGGAAGACAAAGCAACACAAACATGAGATAAGGTATCAATCCCAGGGGACCTTATGATCACTGAGCCAGACCATACTTACCACCGAGCCATTGTATATTATATAAATTATATAAACGGGTGGTGTGCTAGACAAGCTGTTGTGTATTCCCTGCTGATGAGAGCTAATAAGCTCGAAACAGCGCTTTCCAGGGATTGCTTATATAGCTGGTCTGGCCCCACCAGATATGTTTTTTTCATGTATATAGCATGGAATGTTTTTATCTTACACACACACGCACGGCACACACACACACACACACACACACACACACACACGCACGATACACACACACGCGTGCACACACACACACACACACACACACACACACACACACACACACACACACACACACACACACACACACACACACACACACACACACACACACACACACACACACACACACACACACACAGGGCCTTAACTTTGGTAAGTACACATCGGCCAGTGATGTCTGGAGCTATGGCATTCTACTATGGGAGGTGTTCTCATGTGGATCCTCTCCTTATCCCGGGATGAACAACCAGGAGGCCAGGAATCAGGTGGGTTGACCTACAGGACATACATTGTAATCAGGACACCTCAATAACTAGAACATTTTTTGCTTCCTCTAATACACCCTGAAATCAGGACACCTCACTAATCAGGACACTTCTTTATCAACAGTCATATACATGTGCATGTATTGAGAAGAAAGTGTCCGTATCCTAATTAGAGGGTTCTCCTCATACCCTGACTTCAGCGGTTGAAAGGTACACTTGGAACAGCAAAGTGAGGGTTCTTCCCCTACCCAGGTGGAGATGGGATACAGGATGGGACCTCCTGCTGACTGTCCCAGTGATGTCCATGCTGTCATGTCACAGTGCTGGCAATATGAACCAGAAGAAAGACCGAATTTTTCACAGATTCTTGAAATGTTGAATGCTGCGTATGCTAACATGAGATAGAGAGTGACCCCCTCAAATCCCCTATCCCCTGCCTGATTAGTCAATATTAAAATTTTGAAGGTGTTGTATTTCGTGTGTGTCACTGTATAAACTTCTCCAGAGGAGGGTATTCTGATAGCTACATGATATATGCTGCAAACAAACCATGATAATGTTGTTCAATAATTGTTTTTTGCTTCTTTTATTGTAGTTTCAATATGTGGTTGTTTTTGTAATAACTTATCAAAGTGTGAAAATTGTAATTTTTGATTCTACTGCCCTAGCTACATGTGTTGGAACAACTTACACAGACAGATGGACACATACTGACCAATTAATATTGTTGACACAAGGGATGCCTAATCACAAACCATGCATGGAAATACATATGCATAGCACATACACATACCATATTTTTTGATTATTTCAGATGCAATTAATGCACAATTGAACAGGGAATTCGTAGGCCTGGAACTGAGGCTATGCACTCATAAATGTGTGCTTGTGATATGTGAACACTACATACGAAATTCTCATGATAGAGAGAGCCATTCATTCAATGTTAACTGTGGTGTGTGTGTGAGGGGAGACAGATGTCGACACCTCCACATGGAGAGGACCCTTGTGGCCCTGTCCTGGGCAATTGCAACATCTTGTGGCCCTGGGCAACATCTTGACAGCAAAATATTGATCAATGAGTGTGAGTGTGAGTGAGCAGTACAACAATATTAGAACTACTATGTGACTTGATGATGTAAAATGATGTAAGATGACTTCAACACGATTATTGCAACCTCTGTTTTTTCTGTGGAGGTCCACTATCAGTTACATGTCCTACATGTAGGTGGTGTATATGGTCGGCCAGAACTGAGAGGTCGATGTCTCTGAGTGTTTGGACAAGTGTCTCCCACGTCACAGGTAACCCCTTCCCCTTCAGCCATTCCTGTAGTATCTTTCGTATGATTGGCCCTGACTGCATGTGACAGTCATGTTCAATGGTGTTCACTTGACTGCCTGTCTCGTCATTGAGAAGGAAGATCCCAAATGTGGAGTAGTTAGCACCGACTTGCTGAGGTACTTTGAGATGAAGTAGCTCTGGCAGGGTGGGCCGCTCACCTGAGAAAACAATGTAAGAGTCCTATTTAATGCCCACAAATGCTGTAGCCATCTCCAGGTCACGTACAGCACACAGACACATATACAGGACTCACCAGGTTGAGTAGTAGAGACTGAGATTGGAGAGACTGAACTATTGGTACATGGAAGTGATGTAGAGGATGCAATGAGAGCTGTGGAGGGGAGGGGGTGAGGGAGAGACGGAAGGATAAACAGATAACACAACAAAGTAACACATGTAAACACAACAGAAGTAACAGTAGTTACATGTACACTGTACACTTCCAGTCAATCTAGATGGTGAACAGAGGACACAACTCACCAGGAAGTGATGGCGGGTAAGGCAGGGGAGCAGTAGAGGACGAAGAGCTCTGAGTACTGGCACATGGAACTGTAGCTTTGGAGAGAGAGAGAAGACAAGACTATGAGCTTACAAGAAAGCCAACACAGTAAGCACATAACAACCCCCCAATTAGAGCACACTGTAAACCACATACACTGTACATGTAAACATACACTCACTGTGTGTGCTGCAAACACTCCACCAGGGAATGGTGTCCTCTGCTATACTGCCAAATATGTGGGCCATCTTTGAACATTTCCAACCACCTTCCTGCACAGTGGCGGGATGAGGTGTGGCAGGGTGGGCGGGGCATACAATGGCTGGGACAGGAGTGTTTTTAGTGTAGCCGAGGGTCTTCCCTGCTTTCTTCAAGCCTGCAAACACTGCGTCATGTGCCACCTTCCATAGCTGTGGTACTTTATCAAGGAGCGTATTGATGTGGATTTCAAAGTGCGTGAAGTGATCGATAAGTGAAACAATACCAATCATGTCTGGGATGGTGAACTGGATCACGTTACGATTGAGGCATTCCGGAGTTCCTGCCTCGTCCTGTACCACTTCCCAGGGACAGGGGTGAGCATTCTCAGAGGAGAGGAGGTAGGCCACTGTGCTGCAGAACATTCCCAGCAGGGGACCACTGTCAGGGAAGTGCACAGCAAGAGCTTTCTCACCACTCGCTTGGTATTGTGTAACCACCTCTGGTGTCTTCACTTGCAGCAGACAAGGCATGAAATACACATCCTCTGACAGATCGGCAAACACAAGTAAGCCCCTCAGCAGTGTGATCAGCTCCTTGGGTGTGAACAGGGGCTTCTCGTAGTGACTGTCAAACTTGCTCAGAAACTTCTCTGTCACTTGTCCGTAGTCACGAAACTTCAGCTGCTCACCCTCCATGGGGCAAAGTGGCTGGTCTTCCTTTGCTTGGCTCATGCGGTAGCTCTCCTCCACCAGCTCTGTCACCTTGTCCAGCAACATCTGTGGATCCATAAATACCAGATTGGGCAGGATATGGGGGAAGTAGAACAGCATGTTCAGACGGTTGAAGAATTGCAAAGCTTCCTCGCACGACTCCTCATCGATCTCCATCGATTCTGCCACCAACCCACACTGCTCTCGAGACAGCACCTTCCCCAGACCCTCCACCACCTGCAGTAGCTTTTGGTATAGAGCATACCATCGCAACGGCACCTTTACCCCCTTCTTCCCTTCCCTCTCTTTACTTAGACACCTCTGAATGGCCTCTGCACATTCCTGGTCTTTCTTCACCGGCTTGGCGGCATTCATGGTGAAGATAAACTCCTCCCCTTTCTTGTTGCAATACAGGATTTGATCCTTGAACTGAGGCAAAAGGATCTCCTGCAGCCTCTTGTGGAGAGCCTCCAGCTTTGAGGGCAGCTCACCTTCTGCCACCATGTCTGGGTGGGTGGCCAGGAACAGCAATCTGGGGAGAGGGATGTCCTTGTTCTTGGCAGTCAACGAGGTCATGGCTTGTGTACACTGCTTCAGGATCTCTTCATTGGTCTGGCTGGCTTCGAACTGGAACACCAGTTTGCCCTCTTTGAAATAGCGGATCATGGATCGTATATCCAGGGACTCGTGGACCTTGAAGACGTAGACAAAGTCCGATGCACCATTCAGGAACACAGGAATCAGTTCATGAAAGTGAGGCTGGCCACCCGAGTCCAGCACAAGAATCTGCCTCAGTCGGAGGATGGGCTCTGAGGAGGGAGGAGAAGTGTTGATGAGAGAGACAAACTCCTCGTCCATGTCGGTTGACTGAAGCACATAATCCAGGCTCCCTTCTGCCTTGGACTGTACTTTGCCTGTGGCATTTTTCTTGGTAGATGTTGGAATCTCCCTGGCTGCTTCAGATGTTGTGGTAGTTGTCTCCTCTTGTGTTGGTTGGAATGACTGGTCGGCTGTGGAGTGGGGAGGCTGCTGGCTGGGGGAGGCTGGGCTGGCACTGCTCACTAGTGCCTCTGCTGCTTCCTTTGGCATTCGCGAACGGATAATTTCGGCAATGGATTCGTTGACTTCTTGCAGTGTCTTGATCTTCCAATGAAGCTCCTTGTCCACGTCCATGAAGAGTACTTCAACGGGTCTCTTCATTAACGGGGTGCTGCATGTCACGTCAGGAGGGTCGTCTCCAAGCATTACGGCGAGGGCACATGTTTTACCACTCCCAGCAATACCGAACATCACCACTTTGTTGATGTCCAGTTCAATGTGGCCTCGTTTCATCTCTTGCTCATAGATCTGTTTGGAACGATGTCTGGAACGTTGACTGCCTACATGGAGAAAATATGTACACTACTGTCTTTCTTCCTTTCTCTTTGTATAATGCTCTATGTCATGTGATTGTAGTCCCACTAACGAGTACTCTGTCTATCCACCAGATCTGTACTGTATCACACAGTACGGTAGTACTGTGTATATAGGGATTGCTATGGTCTATCCCCATTGAAAACCATATATTAGGATATTCTTCATTTTCACTTTCAATTTGAGGTTGATTTCACTTTTAATGATATCAAGGTAAAAAGTGTGTGAAATATAACTAGTATGCAAAAATTGGATGTGTTGTAATGTAAAATGTGTGTAATAACTTAAAAAGTTCTTTTCACATTTTTGCCATGCGTAACTCAATAACCATAAAGTCAATGAAGTTGAATCTTTGCATGTGGAAATATATCATTACAAACTGGGGAATAGAGGTATCCTTGTAGTTCTTGTACTACTGATCGTTATCTCTCCCAGCAATGTATTATGAATGAGGATAACTAATGAGCAAAACTCAGCAACCATGGTAACCATCAACCTGAAAGTCAGCATGTGTACAGATATCATCGCTAATAGCAACATAACAAAAGCATATGTTGTTAACCCTTGTGATTCTTGTAATAATGATGTAAACACTCCTCTCAATGCATACATGTGTATAGTGATTACGTAATATCATATTGAATGTACGTGCAGAGTACATACATTGTACGCATATAAAAGCATGCGTCATATAATAAACCGATTACGTAATGACAGAGTACTCGTTAATGACGTCATTACATCTGCCGCGCATGCGCAAACGCTTAGCAACTAGCGCGTAGCAACTAATAGTGCAGTGACTGGCTGCTTGATAATAGAGAAATGTGTTGACGATTGGTTTAGCAACTAGCTCTTAGTACTACATAACAAAAGACAGAGGTGTTGACGATTCTTGTGCTACTTCAACTGTCAGAATACTGCATACGCGTACAGTGTGTTGCTCTCTGCCAGGCACTATTCTACGTACGTACCGGCTGCTGGAGTAGCGGCACGCTACCAAGCCAAAGCGCTGGTGACCGACAGTACGTTGCTAGCATGTTTGCTCAGCCAATAGTACGTTGCTAGCAGGTTTGCTCAGCCGATAGTACGTTGCTAGCAGGTTTGCTCATTGTTCGTGTACGCAGCTGCTTGTAGCCACTCCCTACTAATCATACATCTCAGAGTGGGATTATTAGGGCCTCTAGCAATAATGGCCAGATGTTTTATGGATATGGTGAGCATGTGCTAATGGTAATTATTGCTTACAATTGTAAAAAAATGATAAGAGACAAGTAAATAAACAATTTAGGAAATTTGAAGTGTATAATAGGGATTGCATAAAAATGAACAGAGACAAGATTGGGACACAGACATGCTATATACATCAATGTACTAAAAGGTATGTTGATGTACATAGCATGTCTGTGCCCCAATCTTGTCTCTGTTCATTTTTATGCAATCCCTATATACACTTCAAATTTCCTAAATTTTTTATTTACTTGTATAGCTACAGTATGGATCAGATGTAAGGTATAACGGGAATGTACACCTGGAGAGGAACATGTTCCCGTCTAGCTGTACACCTGTCTAAACTGTAAACGCTCTTGAGTGAAGCCAGCTAGATGGGAGAGTGGTCCCCTCCAGGTGTAAACAGGTGTACAGCTAGAGGAGAGGGTCCCCTCCAGGTGTAAACAGGTGCAAAAACTACAACATGTACCTGTGGGAAACAGCTGCTGGAGACGAGCCAATGCTCTGTGAGGACTGTCATCTAACACATATGTCACCATATGATACAGTGCACGTGCCAAAAGTCTCCAGGATGGTGCTGGATGTGAAGAGATGAGGTAGTCAATGGCTGCCTGTTTGCACTCCTGGGCACTGGAATACTTTGACTTCATCCTCTCCACCTCAGACCATGGTATGTTTACATCGTCACTAAAGTCCTCCCACAGATCGTCATCCATGCTGTCCAGTACAGTTGAGAGGTTGTGTGAAGTGAGACTGAGCTCTGGGAACACAACACGAGAAACAGAGATGGAGACACTCACTACACAACTCTACACTACATCTTCACAACCACCCATCATAGGGACAGTCTACACACTAAACACAACCTAGGAAATTATGGACACATATTCTCCTCGGCCGCCACCTCAACCCACAACACTAATCTACCTGGAATGGATATTTACCAAACATACAAATTATCTCTGTCCCCTGGAAGATCAACTCACCAGCTGGTGTGGATTGTAGGAACACATTCACAGCCTTCAATGCTGTCACCTCCTCCATCCTGTGCAGTGCTCCTGCAACATTCTGCCATGAGGCCCTAGCTACAGTGTGGAGATAGTAGAGCAGTAGTGCCTCCTTCTTCTCTTCCTCTGTCTTGTAGGCACTATTGGACTTGATTTTGCCTATCACAGCATCAGGAACACCCAGACCAGAATAATAATTTCCCAGGTCCTCCCATTTCTTGACAGATGTCATAACCCTCCGCAGGTTGTTGATAGTGAATGTTGGGTCTGCACAGAGAGTAGGACATAATCATTGACTAGTGCTCTACTCCATTTCCCACTCTACATATGCTCCACACACAAAAGGGGTGGAATGAAGAGTGGAGTCCATTCATTAGTATTCATCATCTCTTAGCACAGGAGGCTGGGTCTACCATCATCCACTCCACAACATCATGTACATGTACACTCTACATACATGCCAAGTGGACTCCATCCACTCATCCCTTCATTTACATCATGTTAGACCTTCCCTTCTGCATACAGCCTCTAGCTACCTGCCCTACCTGGGACAGCCTCCGCCAGATGACGGATGTTGTCTGCAGCCACACCAGCCTCCTCATCATAGTACGACATCATATCCAGAACACATATCACACTTCTCCAGCTGGCCTCAGGGTCGTGTTCAATGAAATATTTGATGCATGCCTTTCTTTGTTGAGCCTCACTTGAGAACTGTCTCTTAATCTCATCTCGTTTAGACACAGGGACACGCAGATAGAGCCCCAGAAGATCAGTATCCTCCACCTCCCGTACTGCTCGGAGGACATTCATTGGAGTGAAGGCCATATCTACAGCAGATACACCACATACTTACCAACAAAATTACTACCATCACAATGAATGCAGAACCCTCGGCGTACGCGCGTGCGCGAATCATTGAAAGCGCACGCGCTAGAATCTTTGAAAACGCACGCGCTATGAAACGCACTCTAATTATGTGTAACGGAAAGTATACGGAAGACTTTAGAGGAAAGACGGAGACTGAAGAGAAAGAAGCTTGTTGCCTTACATCCAGTCGTATTCCAGGTAGTGTTTAGCCGTTTTAAAGCCTTTTTAGGACCCTTAGAAGGCTATGCTGTCGAAAAGTGCGCGTAATGTCGCTGCAGTACTCTCGTAGGATGTCACGGGTAAGCAAACGACGCCATAACTTTTGAACGGAGCGGTTTCGTTTCAGACCGTAAATGTTGTGACCTCTGTTGCCCGCTGAGTATTTGACACAATTTTCAGGACGAACACGCTCCAGAGGTGAGATGTGACACACAGACACAAAGACACAGACACACAGACCCAATGAATGCATTAAGCCTTTTTAGGACCCTTAGAAGGCTATGCTGTCGAAAAAGTGCGCGGAATGTCGCTGCAGTACCCTCGTAGGATGTCACGGGTAAGCAAATGACGCCATAACTTGAACGGAGCGGTTTCAGAGAAAAACCCACAAATTTTTGACCTCTGTTGCCCGCTGAGTATGCGACAGAATTTTCAGGACGAATAGACGCTCCAGAGGTGAGATGTGACTTAACAGACACACAGACGCGGACAACTACAGTACCCCTCCTGCGCATGCGCGGAGGGTTAACTACCGTAACCCTTCTGCGCATGCGCGCCGAGGGTTAAATATGGCTTCATTTTGGGGACGAGGGCGGGGGTAACGGGTCTTAGAGAAATGACACTATGGCACACTAATAATGGTATTTTGTCTTTAAAAGAGTAGCCTCACGTATTGAGGGGAGGGTCGGACTAGAAACCACATGTTTAAGGACCTCACAACTCACAGGTGACTCACACACTTACGTTTCTTTTTCATGAAACGAGCAGCCATGTCTTCTCTTGTCTGTACTTCAAAACTGACTACGACTCAATTGGGGCGACACCCTACATGGCAGCTGGCTCCACCACTGCACAGTCTACGACACTTTCAAAGGAACACTAGCTACACCCGCCCCCACAGTGGCGGCTTCACATCATACTCTCTTCTCGACAACTGACACACTCTGCCTGCTAGTCTCTACACTAGTAGCTACACAACACTGTCTCCACTCACAAACTTCAGTCTCAACACTAGCAGCTGTGAAACTCCAGCCGTATTAAAACACTTTTTTGCCACTTCAAAAAATGGCGCCAGAAATGTACAGTCCGGGCGCCAACGGAAATCTCACGTGATTTTGCAGCGTGACGTCATGCGTTAGTGAAATATGGCTGTGAATGTGGTGAGACAGCCTCAGACAGGTCGTGATAGAGAAGCGGTGATGGTGCCCCGCTCGGTCAAGGAAGTGGAACGGTGAGTGGTGTGATAGCTTGCCATAGAGTTAATGTTAGATAATATCATCTCTGTCGATGGAATATCAGGTTTATACTCCCGCGAAACGCTAGACTTTTCTATGCGTGTAACCGCAGATTTCTGTTTGCGTTTACTTACCGTAGCCGTGTAGGTTACCTCTGGCCTGGAACAGCTTGTGAACCGATACGTACAAACTTTAATATAGTGGCTAGCCTCCCGCGAAGTTTAGTCGTGCAACTCCACTGTGAAAATAGTTTAGGTAGCCATGCTGATAATATCAGTCAGTGCCCATGCATGCATGCCCACATGCATATGTAACACTTTCCACTAGGGGCCTCAAATCTTCGTCTCTGCTTGTTTTAATTTAGCTGGGATTTAAAACAGGTAAAAGTGTACACGATCATTCTTGGTGATACCCCTCTGTGAAATCTGTGTACTCATTTAGGTACTTCGGGTTGTGGACAGGGTCTATATCATTTCTTACCTGCAAGCGTCTACCACATTTCCGGCAGTTGCATTGCCATGTTTGCAATGCATTTTACGCTATGTGAAAATGATGCTTGCAAAAGGGTGTGGGGGTAGAAGAGGTTTTATGTCCTGTGGGAGCTCACTGCTGCTTATTGTAGCATATGCAATTAAGCACAAAACATACACCTTTCTCCATTTTTCCCATCTAGGTGTATGACTCGGGTCTGCTATAGCACGTGTCACGTCCTGTCTACAAGGGCGACATACCAAAGAGTCAGCTGACATACCCCTGGACAGCACATATCTCTGTGCATGCACCTTCTTCCACTCCTTGGGTGAACCGATGTAGATGTGGTGCACGTGGTCCTGACAGAGATCACAGATGGGTCTAGGTGTCTCCTAGAACTCTAGTTGTCTTTTACTTCTCTCTGTGACATTGTACTTAGTTGCTTATAGCGTATTTATAACTAACCACTGTTTACCGGATTCCACATGGATCGAATAATTCAACATTTTTGGAGCGTCATATCTCACTAACCAGAGTCTGGAACAAAAAATATTTTTTTGCTACTTATGCCTCTACAAACACAGCCGACTTAGTCAAAATTTGAGAGGCATAGCATCCTGTGAAAATAGTTTCCTTGCTATTCTTTCTCGACCACCCGTAAAAACGGTGTTGGAGTGAATAATGTCCCCTCTATCAGAAATGCCGTAGGAGATGAACTATGGTTGCCTTTAACAAAGAATCTTATGGGGACATTATTCACCAAGGGGGACAATATTCACTAGTGAATATTGTCCTAGGGGGACATTATTCACTAGTGAATAATGTCCTAGGGGGAAAGTATTCACTAATGAATAATGTCCGAGGGGACAGTATTCACTAGTGAAAAATGTCCGGGGGGACAACTTTTGGGGGTGACAATATTCACTATTACAACGGTAGTCCGCAGCTAATGGCTGTTGCTCCACTCAAGGACGGAACCAGCGCTTAAATTTTGCCATGTACTTAGCTAAAGAGTGGTTATATCCACACCCTTGAGTAAATTTAACGTAGCTAACATTAGTGCATAGAAATATCTGTGTGAATATGTAATTAGGAAAACTATCATTGACCGCAAGGAGGGCGCAGGCACACTTCCGTTGCAAATAAAATTGATGTACTTCCGGTTCCATTGGCGACCCGACTGTGTATTCTTCCGTATACTAAAATACACGGCTTCTTTCGTCTAATGCTCATGCGCAATCCAAGGGTGGGGCTGGTTCGTACCTCACATGATGCAGTATCTGGAGATAAGAGAAGGAGGGGGAGAGAATAAGGAGAGAGGGGAAGGATGAGAGGCTACTGCTGATCCCTTGCCTCTCTCCCTTCTCTTTTCTTCTCCTTCTCTCCCTCTTCTGCTCTCCCACACCTCATAAAGTTCTTTCCCCTTCTTCTCACCTCACCTCTCCCTGTCAGCTCCATGATGCAAATATCTCTGCCTCCTCCTCTCTTGTTAGCTCCATGAATTTTCTCTATCCCTCTTCCTCACCTCCCCTCCTCCCCTTTTTCTCTCTCCCCACGCCATTCCTTTCTCTCCCTTTCCTCTGTTTCTCTCACCCTTTATATCCCTCCCTCTCTCTCTCCCTGTCTCCTTCCTCATCCTCCCTCTCACCCCCCCTCTGTCAACCCTTCCTCTGTCAGCTCCTCTCGATCCCTTCCTCCTCCTCCTCCTCCTCCTCTTCCTCCTCCTCCTCCTCCTCCTCCTCCTCCTCCTCCTCCTCCTGACACAGCAAGCCCATCTCCTGTTGGAAATGATATGGCATTTTCCAGCATCTGCTGAAGCAAAGCGAGGATCCCCAAAGGTTAGTAGCCAGTTGTACATACCATAGCCTATACTTTGCATACTCCCTCCCATTGCCACCCACCACCCTCTTTCCTAGACCTCTCATTTCTCTCTTCTTTCTCTCCCTATCTCCCTACTTCCCTCCCTCCAGTTCTCTCCCAATTTCTCCCCATCTCCCCTCCCTCCCTCCCTCCCTTCCTCCCTTCCTCCCATACACAAAGGTAATAAATATGTCCAAACTGTATTATTAATAGTAACTGTCACTAATTATAAAGTCACATGATCTTCATAGCGAATATCACTGCCAACCACAATATAGTCCTTAAGGGGTTAAAAGAAATATAGTTAAATACATCTCATGTTTCCTTTCCCGGCACAATTAAATGCACACAATAATTACATATATCAGAGAAGGCCTGAGAACTGAGGCTAAGATGTTTGTATATACACATCCAATCCCTGAAATCAGACACTTTATTGATTGGGTCACTGTCTTCCCTCCTTGAGGTGTCTGGAGTGGAGAGGCTCTAGCTATACTGACCTCTCTCAGTTCCAGTGTAGAGTTGGTAAAGGACACCCTCCCTCTCTCTCTCTCTTTCTCTCATGTACTCTACATTAAAAACTAGCATTAAAAAAATCGTTAGTGAACATGAACTGAGACTCCCTATGTAGGGATGGTGCTGACACGCCCATTAAAGTGGTACCATTGGCACTATTGTATGCAAAAGATGTTTGTGTAAAATTTGTACCTTATCATAACATGCGTAGGCCAGTAAGTGTTTCTTTGGGTGCCAGGAGACAGTGAAGGTGTGTGTGTGTGTGTGTGTGTGTGTGTGTGTGTGTGTGTGTGTGTGTGTGTGTGTGTGTGTGTTTGTGTGTGTGTGTGTGTGTGTGTGTGTGTGTGTGTGTGTGTGTGTGTGTGTGTGTGTGTGTGCATGGGGTATTGGAGATATATGGGGTAAGGGGGGATATAGGCTCTAATCATGTCTCCATGTAATTCTACTGTGGAACTCTCTCATTGAACCCTCTTCAATTTGTGCCAACATCACACCTCAATACCTTTTGTTCTCCCAAAATGTCATATCTGTGTACTTTGCACACTCCAAATTCAGGACACGGTCACTGGCAGAAGTTGTCCTGCTGTCCATGAGGGAGAGAACGGAGAGGGAGGGAGGGCAAAAGGGGGCGAGGTTCCAACTATACTCATGCCATTTTCATTCCTAATCTGATAATCACATTCCATCAGTCACGTCACCTTCAGACACATGTAATCATAACCAGACATGAAATACACAAACAAACTAGTCAATATCAACATGACTATTGACTACCACTACAGTCAGGTAGGGATTGTGAAATTATGCTGAGGAATAATAGGCGTCAGAAAGAATTCCAGAATTATGTGACAATAATAGGTAGTGTTACCCCTACCTGGTATGCAATATATCTTGCGTGTGCTGTGTGTGCATGTGTCTCTTGCACCGATACAACCATCTTTGTTACCCTGGTAGAGTAACAGACCAAAGGCTAATTTCAACATGTCGTGTGTGCCACACTTATGCAAACAGGACTGGCTAAGGGAGTGGCCAGAGGAGATATGACAGCATCACGTGATCACAACCTAATTGCAATTTTTGCTGACATAGCATGTGCTGAGAAGGATCCCGTGTATATTGTGATGGAGCTGATGCCTGGAGGAGCACTGCTGGATTACCTGAGGAAGAAGGGTACTCATCAGCCGCAGAAGAAGCTGTGCTGTATGGCCATTGACGCATGCAAAGGAATGGAATATCTTGAACAGAATAATTGTATTCATAGGTGGGTTAATTAAGGGGGAGCCCCTCTGATTAGGAAAATTACTTGATATTCTTCCTGCAGGGATTTGGCAGCCAGAAATTGCCTTGTAGGAGATGAAGATGTAGTTAAGATTGCTGACTTTGGTATGAGCAGGGAGGACGAGGGAGGGATCTACATTGTACAGTCGGGGACAAGGAACATCCCCATCAAGTGGACTGCACCGGAGGTATATACATTGTACATATATTATTGGCGAGTGTAGCGACCCCTCCTAGTGATGTGAACAGGCGATTTCTCTATATGTACATGTATATATATGTAACCCCCACTGTACATACCATAATGCTGTACGTGCTTCTAATTTTGCGTGCACACTCTCCCGCTCGCCAACAATGCTTGGCATTCCAACTAGTATGTATACATGTACATGAAGATAAGGTGTGTAGAGCAAACTGAGCAAATGGCCAGGCTGGTTGGCCTTGTATGCCTAGTTGCATGTACATGTATGAGAAAGGAAGACAAAGCAACACAAACATGAGATAAGGTATCAATCCCAGGGGACCTTATGATCACTGAGCCAGACCATTCTTACCACCGAGCCATTGTATATTATATAAACGGGTGGTGTGCTAGACAAGCTGTTGTGTATTCCCTGCTGATGAGAGCTAATAAGCTCGAAACAGCGCTGTCCAGGGATTGCTTATTATTATAGCTTGTCTGGCCCCACCAGATATGTTTTTTTCATGTATATAGCATGGAATGTTTTTATCTTACACACACACGCACGACACACACACACACACACACACACACACACACACACACACACACACACACACACACACACACACACACACACACACACACACACACACACACACACACACACACACACACACAGGGCCTTAACTTTGGTAAGTACACATCAGCCAGTGATGTCTGGAGCTATGGCATTCTACTATGGGAGGTGTTCTCATGTGGTTCCTCTCCTTATCCCGGGATGAACAATCAGGAGGCCAGGAATCAGGTGGGTTGACCTACAGGACATACATTGTAATCAGGACACCCTATATAGTCAGGACACCTCAATAACTAGAACATGTTTTGCTTCCTCTAATACACCCTGAAATCAGGACACCTCACTAATCAGGACACTTCTTTATTAACAGTCATATACATGTGCATGTATTGAGAAGAAAGTGTCCGTAGCCTAATTAGAGGGTTCTCCTCATACCCAGGTGGAGATGGGATACAGGATGGGACCTCCTGCTGACTGTCCCAGTGACGTCCATGCTGTCATGTCACAGTGCTGGCAATATGAACCAGAAGAAAGACCGAATTTTTCACAGATTCTTGAAATGTTGAATGCTGCATATGCTAACATGAGATAGAGAGTGACCCCCTCAAATCCCCTATCCCCTGCCTGATTAGTCAATATTAAAATTTTGAAGGTGTTGTATTTCGTGTGTGTCACTGTATAAACTTCTCCAGAGGAGGGTATTCTGATAGCTACATGATATATGCTGCAAACAAACCATGATAATGTTGTTCAATAATTGTTTTTTTTTGCTTCTTTTATTGTAGTTTCAATATGTGGTTGTTTTTGTAATAACTTATCAAAGTGTGAAAATTGTGATTGTTGATTCTACTGCCCTAGCTACATGTGTTGGAACAACTTACACAGACAGATGGACACATACTGGCCAATTAATATTGTTGACACAAGGGATGCCTAATCACAAACCATGCATGGAATACACATGCATAGCACATGTTAGCAGGAAGAAGTTAAGATAAAAGCAACCCATGCCATGTAGTACAATTGCAAACAGGACATATACAAGATGTATATATGACTTAATCTTCCATGAGATGCTTAGAAAGAAAGGCAAGGCAACACCACACATATGATAAAAATCAAGGCTCCAGCTGCAGACCATGCATCATTTTCATCAGCTGCAGGCGAGCAGAGTCCCACCTAGTCATGTCAACAGACCCATTTTTGTTTGTGATGGTCACTGTACATAACAAAATGTTTACTAATTTTACACTAGGTGGGCTTGATCTGCTTGCCAAAATTTAAATGCGCTGCAACCATGCATTCACCTGGTATACATGTTAAATGGTGGCAATTATTCAAGTGATCATACACATGACACAGATGATGATGAGTATGTTGATGAGTGTAGGGTAAGGTGTGGTGGGTAGTGTTTGGTGTCCTGTGGAGTGTATCTGGTGTCTTGTGTGTGTGCGCATTTCAATTGATTCCCCTCTCCTTCTATATGCTTGTGCAAGTGATAACGGTATGTTTAGTGGATTAGCTGTGATCCTCCCCTCCCCCTCTCCTCCCTCCAGCGGTCATTTTCGAGGCCTGTATCTGGTCGGCCAGAACTGAGAGGTCGATGTCTCTGAGTGATTGTACAAGTGACTCCCACGTCACAGGTAACCCCTTCCCCTCCAGCCATTCCTGCAAAATTTTTCGTATAATTGGCCCTGACTGCATGTGACAGTCATGTTCAATGGTGTTCACTTGACTGCCTGTCTCGTCATTGAGAAGGAAGATCCCAAATGTGGAGTAGTTAGCACCGACTTGGTGAGGTACTTTGAGACGAAGTAGTTCTGGCAGGGTGGGCCGCTCACCTGAGAAAACAATGTAGGAGTCCTATTTAATGCCCACATAAGACAAATGCTCTACGTAGCCATCTCCAGGTCACTACAATGGGTAAAGACTATACTCCACTCCCCACCTCCCTAGCCACTCCCCCACTCACCAGTAGTGGGATGAGGTGGTGTAGTCCCTGCCACAGAGGATGGCTCCTGACTCTCACCTCTGACCTCAGCTGCAGTACGACCTAGGACAGAGGAAGTGGAGTGTATGTAAAGGACAAGATGTCACCACTGGTCCATTCAGTAACAGTCACAGTCAATACATGTGTAGTAGTAAGTGATGGGGTACATGTGTATGTGAGAACAGTACAACAACTTACATCAAGCCACTTCAACATAATATGTCTTGTGGTTTCACACAAAACATGTTCACACTCAACATACAACTGGCTGGTTCTAGTGAGTGTACAGAGACAGAACTCACCAGATGGAGTAGGAGAGACAGAGACTGGAGAGATTGAAGTGGCAGCTGGAAGTGACTGTGGACCAGTAGAGGATGTGACTAGAGGAAGGTGGGATGGAGGGAAGGAGGGAGGGTGGAAGGTAGGAGAATAGGTATGTAACAAGTTACCAATGCACATGTAAACTCACTAAAACAGTACAACACACAGTGCAGATAGTGAGTGTGCAGAGACAAGAACTCACCAGGTGGAGTAGTGCTGGTGCATGAAAGCGACGTAGAGGATGCAATGATAGCTGTGGAGGGAAGGGGGTGAGGGAGAGAGGGAAGGATAACACAACTATAACACAGGAACAAACCAACAGCAGCAAAACGTGTAACAATACTGTACATTCCAAATGGTGTAGGAGTGTGTACAGAGAACACAACTCACCAGGAAGGTTTGGTGGCTGTGGCTGTGGAGTAGTAGAGGACGGAGAGCTCTGAGTACTGACACATGGAACTGTAGCTATGGAAAGAGGAGAGAAGACAATTAAAGCAGAGAAAAAACCTCTCTATAGTACATCACCAGGCAACCCAAGAACAACATATCTAATTAGAGCCCACACAAGGAAATGAATATTCATTCACTCACTGTGTGGAGTGCAGACAGTCCACCATGGAATGATGCCCTCGGCTACATCTCCAAATACCAAAGGCATTTTGGAACATGTCCACACACCATCCTCCACAGTGGCAGGATGAGGTGGGGTGAGGTGGGCGGGGCATACAATGGCTGGGACAGGGGTGTTGTTGGTGTAGCCGAGGGTCTTCCCTGCTTTCTTCAGGCCTGCAAACACTGCATCGTGTGCCACCTTCCACAGCTGTGCTACTTTCTTTGGATGAGTGAGAACGTGGATTTCAAAGTGTGTGAAGTGATCGATAAGTGAAATGGCACCAGTCACCTTCGGGATGGTGAACTGGATCACGTTGCGATTGAGGCATTCCGGAGTTCCTGCCTCGTCCTGCACCACTTCCCAGGGACAGGGGTGAGCATTCTCGGAGGAGAGGAGGTAGGCCACTGTGCTGCAGAACATTCCCAGCAGGGGACCACTGTCGGGGAAGTGCACAGCAAGAGCTTTCTCACCACTCACTTGGTATTGTGCAACAACCTCTGGTGTCTTCACTTGCAGCAGACAAGGCATGAAATACACATCCTCTGACAGATCGGCAAACACAAGTAAGCCCCTCAGCAGTGTGATCAGTTCCTTGGCTGTGAACAGGGGCTTCTCGTAGTGACTGTCAAACTTGCTCAGAAATGTCTCTGTCACTTGTCCGTAGTCACGAAACTTCAGCTCTTCACCCTCGATAAGGAAAAGTGACTGGTCTTCTTCCTCTGCTTGGCTCTGCATACGGTAGCTCTCCTCCACCAGCTCCGTCACTTTATCCAGCAACATCTGTGGATCCATGAACACCAGGTTGGGCAGGATATGGGGAAAGTAGAACAGCATGTTCAGACGGTTGAAGAATTGCAGAGCTTCATCGCATGACTCCTCATCGATCTCCATCGATTCTGCCACCAACCCACACTGCTCTCGAGACAGCACCTTCTTCCCCAGATCCTCCATCACCTGTAGTAGCTTCTGGTACAGAGCGTACCACCGCAACGGCACCTTTACCCCCTTCTTCCCTTCCCTCTCTTTACTCAGACACCTCCGAATGGCCTCTGCACATTCCTGGTCTTTCTTTACTGGCTTGGCGGCATTCATGGTGAAGATAAAATCCCCTTTCTTGTTGCAGTACACGATTTGATCCTTGAACTGAGGCAAAAGGATCTCCTTCAGTCTCTTGTGGAGAGCCTCCAGCTTTGCGGGCAGCTCACCCTCTGCCACCATGTCTGGGTGGGTGGCCAGGAACAGCAATCTGGGGAGAGGGATGTCCTTGTTCTTGGCAGTCAAGGAGGTCATGGCTCGTGTACACTGCTTCAGGGTCGCTTCGTTGGTCTGGCTGGCTTGGAACTGGAACACCAGCTTGCCCTCTTTGAAATAGCGAATCATGGATCGTATATCCAGGGACTCGTGGACCTTGAAGACATAGACAAAGTCGGATGCACCATTCAGGAACATGGGAATCAGTTCGTGAAAGTGAGGCTGGCCACCCGAGTCCAGCACAAGAATCTGCCTCAGTCGGAGGATGGGCTCCGAGGAGGGAGGAGAAGTGTTGATGAGAGAGACAAACTCCTCGTCCATGTCGGTCGACTGCAGCACATAATCCAGACTCCCTTCTGCCTTGGACTGTACTCTGCCAGTGGGCTTCTTCTTGGGGGGTGTTGGAATCTCCTTGGCTGCTTCAGATGTTGTGGTAGTTGTCTCCTCTGGTGTCGGTTGGAATGACTGGTCGGCTGTGGAGTGGGGAGGCTGCTGGCTGGGGGAGGTTGGGCTGGCACTGCTCACTAGTGCCTCTGCTGCTTCCTTTGGCATTCGTGAACGGATAATTTCGGCAATGGATTCGTTGACTTCTTGCAGTGTCTTGATCTTCCAATGAAGCTTCTTGTCCACGTCCATGAAGAGTACTTCAACAGGTCTCTTCATTAACGGGGTGCTGCATGTTACGTCGGGAGGGTCGTCTCCAAGCATTACGGCGAGGGCACACGTTTTACCACTCCCAGCGATACCGAACATCACCACTTTGTCGATGTCCAGTTCAATGTGGCCTCGTTTCATCTCTTGCTCATAGATCTGTTTGGAACGATGTCTGGAACGATGACTGCCTACATGGAGAAAACATGTACACTACAATCTATCCCACAGTCACATGAAAGAGGTAAGACCTGTACACCAACATGTAATAAACCAAGGTAACAACCTCACCAGTCTTGCTAGCTGACTGCTCTAGAAACCTGGTTCACACATGTAAGACATTGAGGCTCATAAAGCTATTATTCTAAGTCATTGAGCCTACAGACTCTATATTTCTAAGCTGTTGAAGATGGTGTGAAGGTACTATTCTGTAAGCCATTGTTACTATATTGTCGTAGTTTGTGCCTCTTTCTTCGTTTTCTTCCTGTAGTCCCACTAGCCAGACTCCATCAAGGTACTACTCTCTATTGAGGTGGGAGTGGAACAATTCCTATATACGTGCACGATAAAGTTCTAATTAAAGCCCAGTACACACTGCTTAAAATATGTTATAAAGAAGCTTGGCTATAATGGCTGAAGTCTATGGAGGCGTGGCTTCATTTACATCTTGACTGAGGCTACATGTACCTCACATTTGATAGACCAGCTATATACATAGAGACTTCAATGTCACACAGCAACACAACACAATGTAATGTAACTCCCATGTACACTACTACTACTCTCTTTTGTACACGTACATGTACACGTGCTAAACCCAAATATGGTAGTGGCTTTACTAATTTAGCATGAAGATCAAAGGTCACACCAGCATTCCTAGGTGCTCGTTAAACGCAGTACGCCGTTTAAACCTGGAGGGGAACGTTCTCCGGTCTAGCGATACGCCCGTTTACACCTGGAGGGGAACGCTCTCCCGTCTAGCTGTACACCCGTTTACACCTGGAGGGGAAAGCTCTCCTGTCTAGCTGTACGCCCGTTTACACCTGGAGGGGAAAGCTCTCCCATCTAGCTGTACACCCGTTTACACCTGGAGGGGAACGCTCTCCCGTCTAGCTGTACACACGTTTACACCTGGAGGGGAACGCTCTCCCGTCTAGCTGTACACACGTTTACACCTGGAGGGGAACGCTCTCCCGTCTAGCTGTACACCCGTTTACACCTGGAGGGGAACGCTCTCCCGTCTAGCTGTACGCCCGTTTACACCTGGAGGGGAACGCTCTCCCGTCTAGCTGTACGCCCGTTTACACCTGGAGGGGAACGCTCTCCCGTCTAGCTGTACGCCCGTTTACACCTGGAGGGGAACGCTCTCCCGTCTAGCTGTACACACGTTTACACCTGGAGGGGAACGCTCTCCCGTCTAGCTGTACACCCGTTTACACCTGGAGGGGAAAGCTCTCCCGTCTAGCTGTACGCCCGTTTACACCTGGAGGGGAACGCTCTCCCGTCTAGCTGTACACCCGTTTACACCTGGAGGGGAACACTCTCCCGTCTAGCTGTACACCCGTTTACACCTGGAGGGGAACGCTCTCCCGTCTAGCTGTACACCCGTTTACACCTGGAGGGGAACGCTCTCCCGTCTAGCTGTACACCCGTTTACACCTGGAGGGGAACGCTCTCCCGTCTAGCTGTACGCCCGTTTACACCTGGAGGGGAACGCTCTCCCGTCTAGCTGTACACCCGTTTACACCTGGAGGGGAAAGCTCTCCCGTCTAGCTGGCTTCGCTCGAGAGCGTTTACAGTTTAGACAGGTGTACAGCTAGACGGGAACACGTTCCTCTCCAGGTGTACGTTCCCGTTATACCTTACATCTGATCCATACTGTATATACAGTACAGATCTGGTGGATACCAAAAACTACAACATGTACCTGTGGGAAACAGCTGCTGGAGATGAGCCAATGCTCTGTGAGCACTTTCATCATATTGATATATCACCATCTGATACAGTACACGTGCCACAAGTCTCCAGGAAGGTGCTGGATGTGAAGAGATGAGGTAGTCAATGGCTGCCTGTTTGCGCTCCTTGTTACTGGAATACTTTGACCTGAACCTCTCCACCTCAGACCGTGGTATGTTTACATCTTCACTAAAGTCATCCCACAGACCATCCCACATGCTGTCCAGTACAGTTGAGAGGTTGTGTGAAGTGAGACTGAGCTCTGGGAACACAACAGGAGAAACAGAGATGGAGACACTCACTACACAACTCTACACTACATCTTCACAACCACCCATCATAGGGACAGTCTACACACTAAACACAACCTAGGAAATTATGGACACAAATTCTCCTCGGCCGCCACTTCAACCCACAACACTCATCTACCTGGAATGGATATTTACCAAACATACAAATTATCCCAGTCCCCTGGAAGATCAACTCACCAGCTGGTGTGGATTGCAGGAACACATTCACAGCCTCCAATGCTGTCACCTCCTCCATCCTGTGCAGTGCTCCTGCAACATTCTGCCATGAGGCCCTTGCTACAGTGTGGAGATAGTAGAGCAGTAGTGCCTCCTTCTTCTCTTCCTCTGTCTTGTATGCACTATTGGACTTGATTTTGTTTATCACAGCCTCAGGAACACCCAAACCATAATCATAATGTCCCAGCTCCTTCCATTTCTTGACAGATGTCGTAACCGTCCGCAGGTTGTTGATAGTGAGTGTGGGGTCTGCACAGAGAGTAGGACATAATCATTGACTAGTGCTCTACTCCATTTCCCACTCTACATATGCTCCACACACAAAAGGGGTGGAATGAAGAGTGGAGTCCATTCATTAGTATTCATCATCTCTTAGTACAGGAGGCTGGGTCTACCATCATCCACTCCACAACATCATGTACATGTACACTCTACATACATGCCAAGTGGACTCCATCCACTCATCCCTTCATCTACATCATGTTAGACCCTCCCTCCTGCACACAGCCTCTAGCTACCTGCCCTACCTGGGACAGCCTCCGCCAGATGACGGATGTTGTCTGCAGCCACACCAGCCTTCTCCTCATAGTACGACATCATATCCAGAACACATATCACACTTCTCCAGCTTGCCTCTGGGTCGTGTTCAATGAAATAGTTGATGTATGCCTTTCTTTGTTGAGCCTCACTTGAGAACTGTCTCTTAATTTCACGTTGTTTAGACCAAGGGACACCCAGCCAGGCCCCCAGAAGATCAGTATCCTTCACCTCCCGTACTGCTCGGAGGACATTCATTGGAGTGAAGGTCATATCTACAGCAGATAACACACCACACACTTACCAACAAAATTACTACCATCACAAATATTATGGTTTCATTTAAGGGGACGGGCCACGGGGGCGGGGGCAACGGGGGTCTTTAAATTAATGACACTGTCATTTATCTTTAAAACCGTAGCCTCAAGCATTGAGGAGAGGGTCGGACTACAAACCACTTAACATGAACAATCAATCCAAGAGATGCTTAGAAAAGCAAGGCAACAACAACAACACAACAGAAAGGCAAAGCAACACAACGCAACTCGCCCGAAACAGTCATTTTTCAAAGAAAAATTGGCTGCCTCGGGTGGGACTCGAACCCACGACCATCAGCTTACCAGGCGATGCTCTTACCAACTGAGCTACCGTGTTTAAGGACCTCACAACTCACACACTTACGTTTCTTTTTCATGAAACGACCAGCCATGTCTTCTCTTGTCTGTACTTCAAGACTGACTACGTCTCAATTGGGGCGACACCCTACATGGCAGCTGGCTCCACCACTGCACAGTCTACGACACTTTCAAAGGGACACTAGCTACACCCGCCCTCACAATGGCGGCTTCACATCATACTCTCTTCTCGACAACTGACACACTCTGCCTGCTAGTCTCTACACTAGTAGCTACACAACACTGTCTCTACTCACAAACTTCAGTCTCAACACTAGCAGCTGTGAAACTCCAGCCGTATTAAAACACTCCTTTTGCCGCTTCAAAAAAAATGGCAGCAGAAGTCTACTCTTCCGTATACTAAAGTATACGGGTTCTTTCGTCTAATGCTCATGCGCAAAATACTCCAGGGTGGGGCTGGTTCGTACCTCGCACGATGCAGTATCCGGAGATACCAGAAGGAGAGAGGGGAGGCTACTGCTGATCCCTTGCCTCTCTCCCTTCTCTTTCCTTCCCCTTCTCTCCCTCTTCTGCTCTCCCACACCTCATAAAGTTCTTTCCCCTTCTTCTCGCCTCACCTCTCCCTGTCAGCTCCATGATGCAATATACTGTCTCTGCATCCTCCTCTCCTGTTAGCTCCATGAATTTTCTCTATCCCTCTTTTCCCTCCCTCTCTTCCTCACCTCCCCTCCTATGATCTCACCTCCAGTCCTCTCCTCTCCTCTGATCCCACCTCCCCTCCCTGATCCCCCTCCCCTCCTCCCCTTGTTCTCTCTCCCCCACCCCATTCCCTCCTCTGTTTCTCTCACCTTTATCTCCCTCCCTTTCTCTCTCCCTGTCCCCTTCCTCATCCTCCCTCTCACCTTCCCTCTGTCAACCCTTCCTCTGTCAGCTCCTCTCGATCCCTTCCTCCTCCTCCTCCTCCTCCTCCTCCTCCTCCTCCTCCTCCTCCTCCTCCTCCTCCTCCTCCTCCTCCTCCTCCTCCTCCTCCTCCTCCTCCTCCTCCTCCTCCTCCTCCTCCTCCTCCTCCTCCTCCTCCTCCTCCTCCTCCTCCTCCTCCTCCTCCTCCTCCTCCTCCTCCTCCTCCTCCTCCTCCTCCTCCTCCTCCTCCTCCTCCTCCTCCTCCTCCTCCTCCTCCTCCTCCTCCTCCTCCTCCTCCTCCTCCTCCTCCTCCTCCTCCTCCTCCTCCTCCTCCTCCTCCTCCTCCTCCTCCTCCTCCTCCTCCTCCTCCTCCTCCTCCTCCTCCTCCTCCTCCTCCTCCTCCTCCTCCTCCTCCTCCTCCTCCTCCTCCTCCTCCTCCTCCTCCTCCTCCTCCTCCTCCTCCTCCTCCTCCTCCTCCTCCTCCTGACACAGGAACTGCTAAAGCAATGCAAAGCAAGGACTCAAAAAGGCTAGTAGCCAGTTGTACGTATACCTTGCATACTCCCTCCGATTGCCACCCACCACCCTCTTTCCTAGGCCTCTCCTCTCTCTTCTTTCTCTCCCTATCTCCCTACTTCCTTCCCTCCAGTTCTCTCCCAATTTCTCCCCCCCTCCCCCCATCTCTCCTCCCTCCCTCCCTCTCTCCCTCCCTCCCTCCCTCTCTCCCTCCCTCCCTCCCTCTCTCCCTCCCTCCCTCCCTCCCTTCTTCCTATACACAAATTTAAAGGTAATAAATATTATGTCCAAAATGTATTATTAATAGTAACTGTCACTAATTATAAAGTCACATGATCCAGTTTTTTCTTCATAGCGAATATCACTGCCAACCACAATATAGTCCTTAAGGGGTTAAAAGAAATATAGTTAAATACATCTCATGTTTCCTTCCTCAGCACAATTAAATGCACACAATAATTACATGTATCAGAGAAGGCCTGAGAACCAAGGCTAAGATGTTTGTATATACACATCCAATCCCTGAAATCAGACACTTTATTGATTGGGTCACTGTTTTCCCTCCTTGAGGTGTCTGGAGTGGAGAGGCTCTAGCTATACTGACCTCTCTCAGTTCCAGTGTAGGGTTGGTAAAGGACACTCCATCTCTTGTTGGTATGGGGAAACCTGCCTGGGTGTACTCTGTGTATGGGAATGGGAGAATGAAACCAAGTGAGCACCATGATGAACTGTCTCTTACTCTCTCTCTCCCTCCCTCCCTCCCTCCCTCCCCCCTCCCTCCCTCCCTCCCTCCCTCCCTCCCTCTCTCTCTCTCTCTCTCTCTATTACATACTCCACATTAAAAACTAGAATAGAAAATTGTTAGTGAACATGAACTGAGTCATGACGAGATATATATCCATACAGTGACTACATTAGTTTTATGTCATGAAAATACCATCCTTCACCTTACAGCTAGATCCTGTGACAGGTGATTACTTACTGTTGATGTAGTCAAGTCCTACTGTAGGTGCCAAGTCCATAATTAAGTCCTTCAAGGCTTGACACTGTATTAATTATACTCAGTGTATAACCACTGTAGTTGTCACAAGGAAAAATCCAACTCACATCATAGTTCTCATTGACTGAATCAACAACATTAGTATTTATTCTGAAAGAAGAAAATTTTTTCTCTGCCTGCACTTAAATAGAGAGTTTCTTACTTTAAGTTGGACACTTTTCCACTGATATAATATTGTCCATTTATCTCATTGAGGTAAGGCTTTACATCAGCTTGTACACTCTGCAAATGCAATGAAGATAATGGAATTTCTGTGACACAGCTCAATAAACAGGACAGCTTTACTGTCTTAAATGACATATTAATAATCTCAGAAATCAGGACACTTCACTAATCAGGACACCTCACTAATCAGGACACCTCATTAATTAAGGCACCTCACTAATCAGGGCACCTCACAATCAGGACACCTCACTTATCAGGACACCTCACTAATCAGGATACTTTCTTCTGTCCCAAGGTTGTCAGTATTAGTTACAGAGTCACCACCACAGTAAATGTATATTGTCCAACGCATACTCACCAAGCTAGTGGCAACTCACCATGTTAAAAGTACAATCCAATTCCCAATGCCCATCATTCTCAGTATAAGTACTGGCATTCCCTTCACCTCGCATGATGGCAGAGTTGTTACTAATATTCAGTCTTGGGTAGTCTGTTGCAGCAACTTTAAACAATGTTTTTCCATTGCAAATTGGCAGCTACATGTGTTCAAAGAAATGTGGTGTAAATACAATGCAACACAAGTCACCCAAGGCAGTCATTTTAAAGAAAAAAGTGTAAAAAACATTTCATTAAAATGTTAAAGGATGTAGGGATGGTAGTGCCAAAAATTAAAGAAACAAGATTGTAATAACCCGAGTGGTGCACAGTGAATAACTGATTATGATACGTATAGAGTTTGGAGTTCAGAGTTCACGCTACCACAAAGATGAATTACAATTCATGTATGCAGACAAGGGATAATTGCATGCAACAATAACAACATGCGTAACCCCTCCCTACATTTAATTTCGTGGGGGTTACGCATGTTGTTATTGTTGCATGCAATTATCCCTTTCACTAGTTTTCTTGGGTACCTACAGTGTCCATTTCTGTACGTGGAGTGATCCCTACTTGCTTGTGTTCGCACGAGCCCCACCCGCTTCTACTCCCGCGGACCTGCGCGCGCTTGAGCCCCACCTTCCTATGAAACGTGATGCACGTGACCACACAGAAAATGGCTTCCGACAAATAAGGAAAATTTGCGATTATACAGTTGTGAGTAAAGTTACCAAGATTCTCTTGGTCAAGGATCACGTACGCAAGGGAAAGGAGTCGTTTCATGTAAAAACCAAGGACAGTACTTGTGCCACTTTTGCGGTAGGCCAGTTCAACTGAATTAGAAGAAGAAGAAGATGATGAACAAAACTATCCAAAAAAGGGGGGTGTGGCAAATTCCGTAAGTCATTGTAGCTGTGTATTTTACGTACTTTGAGGGTCTTAACGGGTACAGAATCACTCGTAGAGTACGTGTATGTATCCAAAAGGGCTTGTAACTGCCGCGTTTGGGAATTCTGAGCCATTCTATTTTGGAAAATGGGCGTGTCCTGTCGGCGCCATCCCTACATAGAGAGTCTACCGACTCTCTGATAAGCTGCCCCAGGTGGAATTTGAACTCACTGTGCTCTAGATAGATGCTCTACTAACTGAGCTACCAAGGCAACTCAGCTGGCTGGGCTACATCAAATAATGAAAAAAAACCAACAAATTCCATGAAATTTTTCACCGTATAGTTATATGTCAAAAATCCTGCTTTCCAAAAGGCATACAAAGCAGTTTCAGCCACATAATTGGTAGCAATGATGTAAACCATTTTTGAATCGTTGAAGTCAGCCGAGGGGTCTGGTAGTGGAGGGGGGTCGAAGGGGGGATCGTAGGACTTAGTATGTAGTAGAAATTCCCCCTGCAAGAGGTGTAGCAGTAACTAATTCGAAACAGATTATACATAGACTTGTACATTGGGGGGGGGAGTTGTCTATGTTACTGGGTTGGGTGGGGGGAGGGGGGGGGGGGAGTTGTCTATGTTACTGGGTTGGGTGGGGGGGGGGGGGGGGGGGGAATTGTCTATGTTACTGGGTTGAGTTCCTCCTTCTTTTTTTTGCTCTTTCTATATGCTATCTGGTAGTGTGCTACACACATGTATTTTCATGGCTATAAGAGGTGTGTTTATTTCTATGTACCAGTTCTTCATTACCTTATGATCAGCAACAATATGGCCTTCATCAGTGAAGTTGACATTAGACACAAGAGCATAGTTTATAAGGACTCCAGATTCATCATTGACCTTTAAAACAACTGTATTGACATGTATGTAACAATACAATACTTTGGGAATGTGGTATGGAATGTGTAGAAACTCCACCTGGAATGGAATGGACATACGTGTTCCCTGTAGTGTTTAACCACTTGATAATCTGTGCACAGGCCTGTGGGACAACAGCTTGATAAATATCTTACAGATAGACAGTAAAGTATACTGGGCACTATCTTCTACTGATTCATTACCTTTGTGTTGAGTTCTCTAGTGGCTGAGTCTTCAATTGCTGGGCCGAAGAGATTATAGAGAAAACTGTGAATGAAAGATAAATTGAGAAATGAATGAAAAATAAATTGAATAAATTGAGACACACTACTATTAAACATTCGTAATGTCAAAATTTACACTAACACTACAGTGGAACTCTTGAATCAGGAGATAAACACATATTTACTGCTTTTATATCTCAAAGACATTTGAACTTTCATTCTATCAATACATTGCCTAGAACCCTTGAATCAAGATCAGAATACTTATTTACTGCCCTTATTCCTCACAGAGACATTTTATTCTATCAATACATTACCTAGAACTGCCATGGAAAACAATGTCAAGTTTGTCGACTGATAGTGAACATTCAGTTGCATTGATCATGAAGTGACCGTCAGTTTTATTGGCCAGTACATCGACCGTCACACTCACAGACAGTCCATGAATTGAGGCATCAACTGAGCCATAATCTGTAAGATGAGGCCTATAGAGAATTGGAAATATACAGTAGTTACTCTATATACAATCCATACATCCATGGCAGGGAAGAAAGTATCTACATTTAAGGAGCTCTGCTTAGGTGTACAGTAAGACCTCTGTAATGAATGGACTGAAGGACACCTTGTGTAGGACACCACATATCATGTAGGACATGCAGGACACTTTATGTAGGGCACCACCATATGTAGGACATCTTTCTGTAAGACCTCTGTAGTCAGGACACACTTGAACTAAAGGACACCTTGAAAAACAGACACCTGTACTATTTGTGTGCTATCAACCCATGAGTTTAGATACCTCACACCACACAAGGAAACTCTACACTGTGATTACCATTCGTCCTCCATATATGACCAGTCACATGACCAGTCACTAAAGAGAGATGCAGATATGTCATTGTCAGTCAGGACCACACCCCTTATATCACTGGTCAGAGATGAGTTCCCAAAATCCAAACTATTGATAGTCAAACTATATGGGAAATAGTGAAGAGTGAAGGTACCAGTTTCATTCTCTCTTCTCAAACCAACCTAGGTTCTCCCTCCCTCCCTCCCTCCCTCCCTCCTTCCCTCCCTCCCTCCCTCCCTCCCTCCCTCCCTCCCTCCCTCCCTCCCCCCTCCCTCCCTCCCTCCCTCCCTCCCTCCCTCCCTCCCTCACTCACTCACTCACTCACTCACTCATTCACTCACTTGCTTAATGTATAATTCAGTGTAACAGTTTCAGCTCTCTTGGGATTATGAGACTCTTCAATTGGAGGAATAGTATGATTACACAGCCAGTCTATCAGTACAGAATATCCAACTTGATGAGCTACAATCAAATAGACACCAGATAAGCCAGGTTGCAGCTAGTTCACTCCACCTCCAAGCTAGAGGCTAAATGTATATTCTGTTAGCTAGCCATATTATTCAGTTGTCTGAGGTGGAATGGGTCACATACCATATTTCAAGCCTTTGGCTGTCAGTATAGTACGGAATCCAGGGTTTACTGCTCCAGTATACAACACCTGACAGCTGAGGAGTGCAGTCATCCATAGTCCACAGAACATGTGTAACTTCATCTTTTCAATCGTAGTATTCTCAATAAGACTTGACTGCAAAATTCTACACAAGCAAAAGACTCTCACTCTAGTATACTAATTATACTCAGTGTATAACCACTGTAGTTGTCACAAGGAAAAATCCAACTCACATTAAAGTTTTCATTGACTGAATTAACAGTTATTCTGAAAGAAAACAATTTTACTGCAGTCTATTGCACTTAAATAGAGTGTCTTACTTTATATATGTTGGACACTTTTCCACAGATATGGGAGAGTCAATAGACTCTATATGTAGGGATGGTGCTGACACGCCAATTAAAGTGGTACCATTGGCACTATTGTATGCAAAAGATGTTTGTGTAAAGTTTGTACCTTATCATCACATGCGTAGGCAAGTAAGTGTTTCTTTGGGTGCCAGGAGACAGTGAAGGTAGGTTAGGTGTGTGTGTGTGTGTGTGTGTGTGTGTGTGTGTGTGTGTGTGTGTGTGTGTGTGTGCGTGTGTGTGTGTGTGTGTGTGTGTGTGTGTGTGTGTGTGCATGGGGTAGGGGAGATATAGGCTCTAATCATGTCTCCATGTAATTCTACTATGGGACCCTGAGCCTCTCACTGAACCCTCTTCAATTTGTGCCAACATCACACCTCAATACCTTTTGTTCTCCCAAAATGTCATATCTGTGTACATTGCACACTCCAAATTCAGGACACGGTCACTGGCAGAAGTTGTCCTGCTGTCCATGAGGGAGAGAACGGAGAGGAGGGAGGGCAAAAGGAGGTGAGATTCCAACTATACTCATGCCATTTTACATCATTCCTAATCTGATAATCACATTCCATCAGTCATGTCACCTTCAGACACATGTAATCATAACCAGACATGAAATACACAAACAAACTAGTCAATATCAACATGACTATTGACTACCACTACAGTCAGGTAGGGATTGTGAAATTATGCTGAGGAATAATAGGCCTCAGAAAGAATTTGAGAATTATGTGACAATAATAGGTAGTGTTACCCCTACCTGGTATGCAATATATCTTGTGTGTGCTGTGTGTGCACGTGTCTCTTGCACCGATACAACCATCTTTGTTACCCTGGTAGAATAACAGACCAAAGGCTAATTTTAGTGTGCCAACATGTCGTGTGTGACACACTTATGCAAACAGGGCTGGCTAAGGGAGTGGCCAGAGGAGATATGACAGCATCACGTGATCACAATCTAATTGCAATTTTTGCTGACATAGCATGTGCTGAGAAGGATCCTGTGTATATAGTGATGGAGCTGATGCCTGGAGGAGCACTGCTGGATTACCTGAGGAAGAAGGGTACTCATCAGCCACAGAAGAAGCTGTGCTGTATGGCCATTGACGCATGCAAAGGAATGGAATATTTGGAACAGAATAATTGTATTCATAGGTGGGTTAATTAATGGGGGAGCCCCTCTGATCAGGAAAATTACTCGATATTCTTCCTGCAGGGATTTGGCAGCCAGAAATTGCCTTGTAGGAGATGAAGATATAGTTAAGATTGCTGACTTTGGTATGAACAGGGAGGGATCTACATTGTACAGTCGGGGACAAGGAACATCCCCATCAAGTGGACTGCACCTGAGGTATACATGTATATATACATGTACATGAAACAGGGTTACATACAGATCTAGAGGGGGTGCACTGGGATTTCCCCCTCTGGCTTGAGTTCCCCCCCCCCCCCCCCCCCCCCAGGTAAACATCAGATGTGTAATAACTATTTTATACCTCAGATTGCGTCAGAATCCATCTCATACAACATAGAATGCAAAAATTTCCTGGGGGGCATGCCCCAGACCCCCCTAACAACGCGTGATATTACATCCCCCCAATAAAAAAATCCTGTACGCCACTCTGTTGAGAAAAGATGTGCAGAGCAAACTGGGCAAATGGCAGACGGATGTTTCAGGCTGGTTGACCCTCATCAGCACTGTGTATGCCTAGTTGCATGTACATGTATGCACTTAGAAAGAAAAACAAAGCAACACAGCATGAGATAAGGCAGCTGAGATTCAATCCCAGGGGACCTGAGCCAGACCACTCAGCCACTGATGTATATACATGTACATGTAGCGTGGAATGTTTGTAACACACACACACACACACACACACACACACACACACACACACACACACACACACACACACACACACACACACACACACACACACAGGGCCTTAACTTCGGTAAGTTGACCTACAGGACATACACTGTAACCCTCTAATCAGGACACCCTAAAGTCAGGATGCCTCAACAAGTAGAACATCTTTTGCTTCCTCAATGTATACCCTGAAATCAGGATACCTCACTAATCAGGACACTTTATCAACTATAATCTTGGGAGAAGAAAGTGTCCTGATTAGTAAGCTCGAGGTGTTCTGATTTCGGGTTTGAAAGGTACACACACAACATTTTAGGATGACAAAGTGTGTCCTGATCAGTGAGGTATCTCACTTCAAGGTGTCCTAATTAGAGGGTTCTCCCCCTACCCAGGTGGAGATGGGATACAGGATGGGACCTCCTGCTGACTGTCCAAGTGACGTCCATGCTGTCATGTCACAGTGCTGGCAATATGAACCAGAAGAAAGACCGAATTTTTCACAGATTCTTGAAATGTTGAATGCTGCGTATGCTAACATGAGATAGAGAGTGACCCCCTCAAATCCCCTATCCCCTGCCTGATTAGTCAATATTAAAATTTTGAAGGTGTTGTATTTCGTGTGTGTCACTGTATAAACTTCTCCAGAGGAGGGTATTCTGATAGCTACATGATATATGCTGCAAACAAACCATGATAATGTTGTTCAATAATTGTTTTTTGCTTCTTTTATTGTAGTTTCAATATGTGGTTGTTTTTGTAATAACTTATCAAAGTGTGAAAATTGTAATTTTTGATTCTACTGCCCTAGCTACATGTGTTGGAACAACTTACACAGACAGATGGACACATACTGACCAATTAATATTGTTGACACAAGGGATGCCTAATCACAAACCATGCATGGAATACATGTGCATAGCACATGTTAGCAGGAAGAAGTTAAGATAAAAGCAACCCAGACGATTGCAAACAGGACATATACAAGATGTATATATGACTTAATCATCCATGAGATGCTTAGAAAGAAAGGCAAGGCAACACCACACATATGATAAAAATCAAGGCTCCAGCTGCAGACCATGCACATCATTTTTCATCAGGAAAGCGAGTGAGTCCACCTAGTCATGTCAACAGACCCATTTTTGTTTGTGATGGTCACTGTACATAACAAAATGTTTACTAATTTTACACTAGGTGGGCTTGATGTGCTTGCCAAAATTAAAATGTGTTCATGCATTCACCTGGTATACATGTTAAATGGCTGCAATTATTCAAGTGATCATACACATGACACAGATGATGATGAGTATGTTGATGAGTGTAGGGTAAGGTGTGGTGGGTAGTGTTTGGTGTCCTGTGCAGTATATCTGGTGTCTTGTGAGTGTGTGCATTTCAATTGATCCCCTCTCCTTCTGTCTGCATGTGCAAGTGATAATGGTACGTATAGTGGATTAGCTGTGACCCTCCCCTCCCCCTCTCCTCCCTCCAGCGGTCATTTTCGAGGCCTGTATCTGGTCGGCCAGAACTGAGAGGTCGATGTCTCTGAATGATTGTACAAGTGACTCCCACGTCACAGGTAACCCCTTCCCCTCCAGCCATTCCTGCAAGATCTTTCGTGTGATTTTCTCCGGATTTCCACGACAATAATCTTCAATACTGTCTACTCGACTGCCTGTCTGGTCATTGAGAAGTACAATTCCAAATGTGGAGTAGTTAGCACCAACTTCCCGAGGTACCTTGAGACGAATTAGCTCGGGCAGAGAAGGACGCTCTAAAGGAGGAGATATTGGACAGTCCTATTTAATTCCCATAATGGGTAAAGACTATATATAAGTTAGACGCCGAGTCGGAGGAAAGTACGTGATTTAGAAAGCCGAGGGCCCTGGGCTGTACTACAGGGCCCGAGGCTTTCTAAATCGCGTAGTTCCCGACGACGAGCGCGTCTAACTTATTTAGAGTATAGCAACAGTAACTACCAACGCTCACAATATTCAAATCATCGATAATAGCAGAAACGGACGTCAGAAGGATCAAAGACCGGCGACCAGGAGATATCGCTGCATAGCCTACCTTTGGAGGCGTGTTCAATAAGCTAACTCTGAACTGTGAAAGGCTGCTGACACTTGGCTTTGTTGCAATTCAATACGTACGTATACGACTTGCATTAGATTCAAAATCGTGGTTGTCGTGGAGTCAGCACGCTATAGACGCTGTCGCTAGGAAACTACGCGATTTCGCCGTAAAGGATGGATCTATATGTAGAAGTCCATGCCCTCTATATGTAGAATCCACCAAGAACTACTACGGGATTTAGAAACCCAGTATTAACCAATCAAAATGCTTCATTTTCGAATGCTATACTCTAAACTCCACTCCCCACCTCCCTAGCCACTCCCCCACTCACCAGTAGTGGGATGAGGTGGTGTAGTCCCTGCCTCAGAGGATGGCTCCTGACTCTCACCTCTGACCTCAGCTGCAGTACGACCTAGGACAGAGGAAGTGGAGTGTATGTAAAGGACAAGATGTCACCACTGGTCCATTCAGTAACAGTCACAGTCAATACATGTGTAGTAGTATGTGATGGGGTACATGTGTATGAGAGAACAGGACTCACCAGGACGTTTTGGTGGGTGTGGCTTGGTAGAGATCCCTCTCCCCCTCCCCCTCCCCCTCCCCCTCCCTACCCCTGTGCTCCTCTCCCCAACCCCCAATACCCCCCTCCCCCTTCCAACTCCCCCTCCCCCTCTCTCCTCTCTTCTCTCTGCAGTAAACAACAATGGCAACATACATAACCTGTGGAAGTGGGATTGAGGCTTGAGAACAGCAAATGACAACACACAATGTACAGAGACCAGAACTCACCAGGTGGAGTAGTAGAGACAGAGACTGGAGAGACGGGTGGAAGTGACTGTGGACCAGTAACTGCAGGAGAGGGAGGGAGGGAGGGAGGTAAGGAGGGAGGGAGGGAGGTAAGGAGGGAGGAAGGGAGGTAATTTTACGTGCATTAATGGGTATACAACACCACTACTCTAACTAATGCACAACCTGAGGTACAAGCCACTTCAACATAATATGTCTTGTGGTTTCACACAAAACATGTTCACACTCAACATACAACTGGCTGGTTCTAGTGAGTGTACAGAGACAGAACTCACCAGGTGGAGTAGGAGAGACAGAGACTGGAGAGATTGAAGTGGCAGATGGAAGTGACTGTGAACCAGTAGAGGATGTGACTATAGCTTTAGAGGGAAGACAGGATGGAAGGGGGGGGGAGGGAGAGAGGAAGGGAGGGAAGGGAGAGGGAAGGAGAAAGAGAGGGAGGAGGGAGTAAGGGAGGGAGAATAGGTATGTAACAAGTTACCAATGCACATGTGAACTCAATAAAACAGTACAACACACACAGTGCAGATGTGTACAGAGACAAGGGCTCACCAGGTGGGGTAGTAGAAACAGAGACTGGAGTGGCAGATTGTAGACCAGTAGAGGTTGGAACTGCAACTGTGGAGGAAGAGAGGGAGGGATGGGAAGGAACTAGACTTACACTATGACAGTAACAGCCCATTACAACACACCCACAGTGTACAGCACACAGACACATATACAGGACTCACCAGGTGGAGTAGTAGAGACCGAGATTGGAGACATTGAACTACTGGTACATGGAAGTGATGTAGAGGATGCAATGAGAGCTGTGGAGGGGAGGGGGTGAGAGAGAGAGAGGGAAGGATAAACAGATAACACACACAGAAACAAAATAACACATGTAAACACAGCAACACAAGTAACAGTAGTTACATGTACACCCCCAGTCGATCTAGATGGTAAACAGAGGACACAATTAACTCACCAGGAAGTGTTGGCGGGTAAGGCTGTGGAGCAGTAGAGGATGGAGAGCTCTGAGTACTGACACATGGAACTGTAGCTTTGGAGAGAGAGAAGACAAGACTATGAGCTTACAAGCAAACCAACACAGTAGCAAACTCCTAATTAGAGCACACTGTAAACCACATATACAATGTACATGTAAACATACACTCACTGTGTGTGCTGCAAACACTCCACCAGGGAATGGTGTCCTCTGCTATACTGCCAAATATGTGTGCCATCTTCGAACATTTCCAACCACCTTCCTCCACAGTGGCAGGATGAGGTGTGGTGGGGTGGACGGGGCATACAATGGCTGGGACAGGAGTGTTGTTGGTGTAGCCGAGGGTCTTCCCTGCTTTCTTCAGGCCTGCAAACACTGCGTCATGTGCCACCTTCCACAGCTGTACTGTTTTCTTGGGGAGTGTGTGGATGTGGATTTCAAAGTGGGTGAAGTGATCGATCAGTGAAACAGTGCCCATCACCTTCGGGATGGTGAACTGGATCACGTTACGATTGAGGCATTCCGGAGTTCCTGCCTCGTCCTGCACCACTTCCCAGGGACAGGGGTGAGCATTCTCGGAGGAGAGGAGGTAGGCCACTGTGCTGCAGAACATTCCCAGCAGGGGACCACTGTCGGGGAAGTGCACAGCAAGAGCTTTCTCACCACTCACTTGGTATTGTGCAACCACCTCTGGTGTCTTCACTTGCAGCAGACAAGGCATGAAATACACATCCTCTGACAGATCGGCAAACACAAGTAAGCCCCTCAGCAGTGTGATCAGCTCCTTGGGTGTGAACAGGGGCTTCTCGTAGTGACTGTCAAACTTGCTCAGAAATGTCTCTGTCACTTGTCCGTAGTCACGAAACTTCAGCTGCTCACCCTCCATGGGGCAAAGTGGCTGGTCTTCCTTTGCTTGGCTCATGCGGTAGCTCTCCTCCACCAGCTCCGTTACTTTGTCCAGCAACATCTGTGGATCCATGAATACCAGATTGGGTAGGATATGGGGGAAGTAGAACAGCATGTTCAGACGGTTGAAGAATTGCAAAGCTTCATCACATGACTCCTCATCGATCTCCATCGATTCTGCCACCAACCCACACTGCTCTCGAGACAGTACCTTCTTCCCCAGACCCTCCACTACCTGCAGTAGCTTCTGGTATAGAGCGTACCATCGCAACGGCACCTTTACCCCCTTCTTCCCTTCCCTCTCTTTACTCAGACACCTCCGAATGGCCTCTGCACATTCCTGGTCTTTCTTCACCGGCTTGGCTGCATTCATGGTAAAGATAAACTCCTCCCCTTTCTTGTTGCAATACACGATTTGATCCTTGAACTTAGGCAAAAGGATCTCCTTCAGCCTCTTGTGGAGAGCCTCCAGCTTTACGGGAAGCTCACCTTCTGCCACCATGTCTGGGTGGGTTGCCAGGAACAGCAATCTGGGGAGAGGGATGTCCTTGTTCTTGGCAGTCAAGGAGGTCATGGCTCGCGTGCACTGCTTCAGGGTCTCTTCGTTGGTCTGGCTGGCTTGGAACTGGAACACCAGCTTACCCTCTTTGAAATAGCGGATCATGGATCGTATATCCAGGGACTCGTGGACCTTGAAGACGTAGACAAAGTCCGATGCACCATTCAGGAACATGGGAATCAGTTCGTGAAAGTGAGGCTGGCCACCCGAGTCCAGCACAAGAATCTGCCTCAGTCGGAGGATGGGCTCCGAGGAGGGAGGAGAAGTGTTGATGAGAGACACAAACTCCTCGTCCATGTCGGTCGACTGCAGCACATAATCCAGACTCCCTTCTGCCTCAGACTGCACTGTGCCAGTGGGCTTCTTCCTGGGAACTGTTGGAATCTCCCTGGCTGCTTCAGATGTTGTGGTAGTTGTCTCCTCTGGTGTCGGTTGGAATGACTGGTCGGCTGTGGAGTGGGGAGGCTGCTGGCTAGGGGAGACTGGGCTGGCACTGCTCACTAGTGCCTCTGCCACTTCCTTTGGCATTCGAGAACGGATAATTTCGGCAATGGATTCGTTGACTTCTTGCAGTGTCTTGATCTTCCAATGAAGCTTCTTGTCCACGTCCATGAAGAGTACTTCAACGGGTCTCTTCATTAACGGGGTGCTGCATGTCACGTCGGGAGGGTCATCTCCAAGCATTACGGCGAGGGCACACGTTTTACCACTCCCAGCGATACCAAACATCACCACTTTGTCGATGTCCAGTTCAATGTGGCCTCGTTTCATCTCCTGCTCATAGATCTGTTTGGAACGATGTCTGGAACGATGACTGCCTACATGGAGAAAATATGTACACTACTGTCTTTCTTTCTTTCTCTTTGTATAATGCTCTATGTCATGTGATTGTAGTCCCATTAACCAGACTTCATCAAGTCTCTATTGAGATGGGAGTGGGAGCCAATGTCTATGACCGATAGTTTCTAATTAAAGCCCAGTACACAGTACATGCTGCTAAATTTTATGTATAAGAACGCTTGGCTATAATGAACTGAAGGCCAAGGAGGCGTGGCTTTATTTACATCTTGACTGAGGCTACATGTATCTCACATTTGATAGACCAGCTATACATAAAGACTTCAATGTCACACAGCAACACAACACAATGTAACTCCCATGTACACTACTAGTTGAATGCTACGCATTGTTGGCAAGCAGAGAGTGTGCATGCAAAATTAGAACACGTATAAGAACACGTATAAGTATGTGCAGTACCCGCCAGAAAAAAATCGGTCTGTTGACACAACTAGCTAGCTATGCTCGCCAATCATACAGCTGGTAACCCATGTACACGTGCTAAACCCATATATGGTAGCGACTGTCTTAATTTAGAAGGTCACCACAATGGATAACATGCTCTTTACACCAGAAGAGGCACGCCCGTTTACCTGCTTGCCCGTTTACCCGCTCTACCGTCTTAGCTATACACCCGTTTACACCTGGAGGGGAACGCTCTCCCATCTAGCTGTACACCCGTTTACACCTGGAGGGGAATGCTCTCCCATCTAGCTGTACACCTGTTTACACCTGGAGGGGAACGCTCTCCCATCTAGCTGTACACCCGTTTACACCTGGAGGGGAACGCTCTCCCATCTAGCTGGCTTCGCTCGAGAACATTTACAGTTTGTTGTTCAGATGTACAGCTAGACGGGAACACGTTCCTCTCCAGGTGTACGTTCCCGTTATACCTTAAATCTGATCCATACTGTATATACAGTACAGATCTGGTGGATACCAAAAACTACAACATGTACCTGTGGGAAACAGCTGCTGGAGATGAGCCAATGCTCTGTGACAACTGTCAGTCCCCATCTGATACAGTGCACGTGCCACAAGTCTCCATGATGGTGCTGGATGTGAAGAGATGAGGAAGTCAATGGCTGCCTGTTTGCGCTCCTTGGCACTGGAATACTTTGACCTGATCCTCTCCATCTCAGATTCTAGTATGTTTACATTGTCACTAAACACCCCCCACAGATCATCATCCATGCTGTCCAGTACAGTTGAGAGGTTGTGTGAAGTGAGACTGAGCTCTGGGAACACAACAGGAGAAACAGAGATGGAGACACTCACTATACAACTCTACACTACATCTTCACAACCACTCATCACAGGGACAGTCTACACACTAAACACAACCTAGGAAATTATGGACACAAATTCTCCTCGGCCGCCACTTCAACCCACAACACTCATCTACCTGGAATGGATATTTACCAAACATACAAATTATCTCTGTCCCCTGGAAGATCAACTCACCAGCTGGTGTGGATTGCAGGAAAACATTCACAGCCTCCAATGCTGTCACCTCCTCCATCCTGTGCAGTACTCCTGCAACATTCTGCCACGAGGCCCTAGCTACAGTGTGGAGATAGTAGAGCAGTAGTGCCTCCTTCTTCTCTTCCTCTGTCTTGTATGCAGTATTGGACTTGATTTTGTTTATTACAGCAGGAGGAACACCCAGACCAGAATAATAATCTCCCAGCTCCTCCCATTTCTTGACAGATGTTGTAACCCTCTGCAGGTTGTTGATAGTGAGTGTAGGGTCTGCACAGAGAGTAGGACATAATCATTGACTAGTGCTCTACTCCATTTCCCACTCTACATATGCTCCACACACAAAAGGGGTGGAACGAAGAGTGGAGTCCATTCATTAGTATTCATCATCTCTTAGTACAGGAGGCTGGGTCTACCATCACCCACTCCACAACATCATGTACATGTACACTCTACATACGTGCCAAGTGGACTCCATCCACTCATCCCTTCATCTACATCATGTTAGACCCTCCCTCCTGCACACAGCCTCTAGCTACCTGCCCTACCTGGGACAGCCTCCGCCAGATGATGGATGTTGTCTGCAGCCTCTACACTATCTGGTTGGTTCATCCAATCCAGAACACATATCACTCTTCTCCAGCTGGCTTCAGGGTCGTGTTCAATGAAATAGTTGATGTATGCCTTTCTTTGTTGAGCCTCACTTGAAAACTGTCTCTTAATTTCATCTTGTTTAGACACAGGGACACCCAGATAGAAACCCAGAACATCAGTATCCTTCACCTCCCGTACTGCTCGGAGGACATTCACTGGAGTGAAGGTCATATCTACAGTAGATAACACACCACACACTTACCAACAAAATTACTACCATCACAAATATCACAGCTCCATTTATAGGGGCCGGGAGGCGGGGGCAACGGTGGTCTTAGTTAATACAATTAGTAGCTTCAAGTATTGAGGGGAGGGTCGGACTACAAACCACTTAGCATGTTTAAGGACCTCACAACTCACACACTTACGTTTCTTTTTCATGAAACGAGCAGCCATGTCTTCTCTTGTCTGTCTCTTCTCAACAACTGACACACTCTGCCTGCTAGTCTCTACACTAGTAGCTACACAACACTGTCTCCACTCACAAACTTCAGTCCCAATACTAGCAGCTGTGAAACTCTATAGCTAGCCGCATTAATCTTTTGCCGCTTCAAAAAAATGGCGTACTCTTCCCTATACGGCTTCTCCGTCTAATGCTCATGCGCAATATTCCAGGGTGGGGCTGGTTTCGCACGATGCAGTATCCGGAGATACGAGAAGGAGGGGGAGAGAAGGAGAGAGGGGAAGGATGAGAGGCTACTGCTGATCTTTTGCCCCTCTCCCTTCTCTTTCCTTCCCTCTTCTGCTCTCCCCCACCTCATAATGTTCTATCTCCCCTTCTTCCTCACCTCACCACTTTCCCTGATCCCTCCCTCTTCTAGGGCTAGATAAATTATTCCGGCATAATTTTGAGAATAATAGGTGTAGGCCTGTCCCAATTATTCTATTTTTTCTGCCTATTATTCTATTCAGAATTTCCCAAAGCATTCTCCTATTATTCCTAAGAATTGACCCCATTATTCTCAATTATTCTCATAAAAATTCAGGAAAGCTGAAGGATTATATTGAAAAAAAGTGAGGTTCTATATAGTAAGTTGTGAAAAAGAGTTTTGGAGGAGAGAAAAAACCCTTTTAGCAGCTCCCTAACTTAGTTGAACCAGCAAAAAGCTCGGCTTCTATTGGAACCGTTGACCTTATTGACCTTTGCAAAGTTTTGAAGCCCTATTAGGCTGGAATAATTCTCGTATTCTAGCAGGCACCTATTATTCCCAAAATTATTCTCGAATAATTGGGACAGGCCTAAATAGGTGTACAAAAGAATTAAGAATAATTCCGAGAATAATAGGCAGTATCTTGCAATAAGTAGGCGTGGTCCTATCCACACATGCACAGTTGACACAGTACGTGGTGAAAAAATGGCGTATACTACAGTAGTAGCCCAGAGAAATCATACTTTCACTTTTGATGAAAGAATTTGGTCATCTTCAAGAAGCATTATTAGAAGACTATATATATCTACACTACAATATAACAAACGATGATTCATATTCAATCATCTTTTTGTGAAATTAATCGTTTTTTTGAGAATAATCGAGGTATACTTAAAAGAATAATAGGTAGAAATACAAGCATAAAAGAATAGAATAATAGGCTGGAAAAAAAGAATTGTTTATTCACCCCTACCCTCTTCCCTCTCCCTGTCAGCTCCATGATGCAATACTGTCTCTGCCTCCTCCTCCCCTGTTAGCTCCATGAATTTATCTTTCCCCGTTTCCCTCCTTCCCTCCTTACCTCACTCCCTCCCTCCATTCATCCCTCCCTCTTCTTCACCTCCTCTCCCTCTGCTCCACCCCTCCCCCCCTCCCTCAGTTAGCTCCATACTGTCTCTGCCTTGTTCTCTCCCTCCCCCACCCCATCTCCTCTGATTCTCTCACTTTTATCTCCCTGAGTCCCTCTTTATGTCTCCTTCCTTTTCCCCCATCTATCAGCTACTCTCAATCCCTTGCTGCTCCTCCTCCTCCTATACCTCTTCCTCCTCTCCTCCTCCTCCTCCTCCTCCAACCCCCTTTCTTCTCTCTTACCCCTCCCTATGCTCTCCTTCTCTCCCCATCTCCTCTCCTTCTTTGTCTCCGTCCCCTTCCCCCTCTCTGTCCCCTTCCTTTCCCTCTTCCTCCCTCTCCTTCCCTCAGTCATCTTTTTGGAACGTGGATGTCTTCTCTTCTCTTCACGTGCACAGTTCTCAAAATGAATTATGATATTGATGTATGTGTACATGTGTTATCATCAGTTCAGCTGGCATTAGGTAATCCAAATATCAATACAGCACCAGTGTCTCTGTCATGTTTGTCCTGGGGTACAAAGGAGACAATTCCATACATTGGAACCCTCATATCTGGACCCCCTAAATGAGGACCCCTCAATAAACAGGACACTTAGTGTCACATATTTTGGGGAATTTTACCCCTTTGAAAATCAGGACACTTTTGTCCATATGATGACCATATTAAAGTGGTACCATTGGTGCCACTGCATGCAATATGTTTCTGTATACACGTGAATTAGTTTGTACCTTATCATCACATGCGTAGGCCAGTAAGTGTTTCTTTGGGTGCCAGGAGACAGTGAAGGTAGGGGTCTGTGTACTGATTTGGGAGATCTTTTCACCTGTAGCAGTGTAGGGTAAGGGGAGATATAGGCTCTAATCATGTCTCCATGTAATTCTACTGTGGAACTCTCTCACTGAACCCTCTTCAATTTGTGCCAACATCACACCTCGATATCTTTTGTTCTCCCAAAATGTCATATCTGTGTACATTGCACACTCCAAATTCAGGACACGGTCACTGGCAGAAGTTGTCCTGCTGTCCATAAGGGGGAGAATAGAGAGGGAGGGAGGGCAAAAGGAGGTGAGGTTCCAACTATATTCATGCCATTCCTAATCTTATTCAGACACACGTAATCATAACCAGACATGAAATATACAAACACACAAGTCAATATCAACATGACTATTGACTTCAAGAGATGCTGAGAAAGGCAAAGTAACACAAAACAACTCACCTGAAGCAGTTATTAGAGAAATTTGGCTGCCTTGGATGGGATTAAAGACATAACACTTGATTCTAGGTGACACTCCTATCTAGTAGTTACCCATGCCAGGCAGCTCAGCTGGTTTAGCCAAATAACGCATGCAAATCATCATATAATTATTGTGATGTAGTGTTGTATGGAAACTGGGAATGAGGTGTTATATATAGCAGGGGAGTAGTAGTCAGCAATTTAGGCAAAGCCAAAGCATATCAACCTGATAAACAACGTGATGTCCAAGGAGAGGTACTATAAACCAGTGACCTATATATGGGATGGTAGCCGGGGACTAAGGTACACTCAATGGGTTTATATGTCACCAACTACAGCCTTTCCTCTCTCCCTTCTCTCCCCTCCCTTACACCGTTCCTCTCACTCCACCCTTCATCTCTTCACTCCCTCCATTTCACTTCCCCTCACTCCCTCGACAAGAGGTCCACAGACCAAAACATTTGGACATATACTATTGATGCCATGTAAACCGTAGCAATCCCAAGTACATATAATACTGTGTGATATTTTTCATACCTCAATTTGTGTCACATGAATTTCTCTATTGTACCGGTGCACAGTCAAACATATTATCTTATATGTATGGGAGGGAGTGAAGGCACACACACACACACACACACACACACACACACACACACACACACACACACACACACACACACACACACACACACACACACACACACACACACACACACACACACACACACACACACACACACACACACACACACACACACACCTCTCCAGAGTCTGCTACATCCTATTTCTCGTGAACAATTCCTGCTCCCTCACACATGTACAGACACTGGTTCATCTGACACAAAGTAATATCCACTGTGTAGTGGTAGTCAATAGTCATGTTGTTATTTACTTGTGTGTGTGTGTGTGTGTGTGTGTGTGTGTGTGTGTGTGTGTGTGTGTGTGTGTGTGTGTGTGTGTGTGTGTGTGTGTGTGTGTGTGTGTGTGTGTGTGTGTGTGTGTGTGTGTGTGTGTGTGTGTGTGTGTGTGTGTGTGTGTGTGTGTGTGTGTGTGTGTGTGTGTGTGTGTGTGTGTGTGTGTGTGTGTGTGTGTGTGTGTGTGTGTGTGTGCTTCATGTCTGGTTATGATTATGTGTATCTGAATGTGGCGTGACTGGTGGAATGTAATTATTAGATTATCAGTGTATGAATGATGTATAATGACATGAATACAGTTAGAATGGAGCTGACACAAGTAGTCTAAACATCAGTGTCCACCCCTTTTACTACCCACCACATGACAATGTATATACTTATTCAGTTGACAGATGGCCTCAATTCCATCAACTGATAAACCAACTACATACAGAATTATCCAACTCTCTGTATTACCCTCACACTCACAGTCCCCTCATAATTACTCTTCTTCTGGAATGCATTAATAATTATTGACTTCTTCAATGTCAATGTCCAATCATGTCCATGAGTCATGTGATGTCATACATAATGATGGCAATATTATATTCCAGCTGCAGTATACTACAGCCAGTGGGCACTAGAGGAGGTAAGTCCTACTAAACTATGTACTGTGTCATGAGATGGGGAGTGGGAGGTAGAGGACATGCGTGGGGATATGTAAGCAACAAGTTTCCTATATACACACCACAATGCCATGCTTATGCTTGCAGTGATTGAAGCTACACAGGGAGAAATTGAAACTCACAAGCTTACAGTCATGAATTGCATATGAGGCTGTAATCTATTCACACAATTGCCACCCAATGGATTATGAATCACCGCTTATTGTAATGCACGTGTCTAAACTATCAGTTATGTTAAATGGTGTAATTATTCAAGTGATGATTCAAGTGACACATAGAATAAGTATGATGAGCACACACAGATGAGTAATGTTCATGATAGTGTTGGTGGATAGTGTTTGGTGTCCTGTGCAGTGTATCTGGTGTCTTGTGAGAGATCGCTCCCCCCTCACCCCTCTCCCCCTTCACTGTTCTTCCTCATTCCACTCCTTCACAAGTGATGGTACCACTTGCTCCATGTCGTCAGCTAGAGCAGAGAACTCAGCATTTCTCAAAATCTTCACCAGAGTGGCCCAGGTTGTTGGCTTTTTCCCCCTCCCTCCCAGCCACTCCATCATCATATCGGTACAGCATGCCTCGGGGTCAGCCCGACGACGTTCCTCAATTAGGTCAATGGTGTGACCAGTGGGGTCAAAGTTGAATTGAATCCCAACCCTCCTCCACTTTGCTGCAATGTGTGTGATAATTTCCACTTTCTTCCCACAAGGTGTGACCAGGTGAGTGAGCTGCAGTAGAGTAGGTTGTGTGTCTGGAGGAGATGTGGGGAGAGAAAATATGAGACATGAACAATGGAACAAAGTGTACAGTCATACTTAGTACAGTTTACTGGTAGATAGTAGGAGAATGTACAGAAACCAGGACTTACCGAGTGGGGTAGAGACAGGAAAGGTTGGAGTATTGGTACATGGAAGTGATATAGAGGATGCAATGATAGCTGTGGAGGGAGGGAGAGAGGGAGAGAAGGAAGGATAAACACACACAAACACAGGAACAAAGTCAACAGCAGTAACACATGTAAACTCAACAACATAAGTAACAGTAGTGTACACGTACACTACCAGTCTAGATGGTGTAGGTGTGTGTACAGAGAACACAACTCACCAGGAAGTGTTGGTGGGTGTGGCTGTAGAGCAGTAGCAGATGGAGAGCTCTGAGTAGGAACTGCATCTGTTGGAAAGTGAGGAGACAAGACAATAAGCTTACAAGTCAAGCAACACAGTAAGAACACAACAAACACACTAAAGCAGTACATGTGTATATATACACTCACTGTGTGTGCTGCAGACACTCCACCAGGGAATGCTATCCATTACTATACTGCCAAATATGCGTGCTATCTTGGAACAAATCCAAGCACCGTCCTTCACAGTGGCAGGATGAGGTGTAATGGGGTGGGCGGGGCATACAATGGCTGGGACAGGGGTGTGGTTTGTGTAGCCGAGGGTCATCCCTGCTTTCTTCAGGCCAGCAAACACTCCATCGTGCGCCACCTTCCACAGATGTGCAAATTTCTCTGGAACAGTGTCTATGTGGATTTCAAAGTGTGTAAAATGATCGATCAGGGAAACAGTTCCAGCAACATTTGGGATGGTGAACTGGATCATGTTGCGATTGAGGCATTCTGGAGTTCCTGCCTCATCCTGCACCACTTTCCAGGGGCAAAAGTGAGTGTTTTCGGGAGAGAGGAGGTAGGCCACTGTGCTGCAGAACATTCCCAGCAGGGGACCACTGTCGGGGAAGTGCACAGCGAGAGCTTTCTCACCACTCACTTGGTATTGTGCAACCACCTCTGGTGTCTTCACTTGTAGCAGACAAGGCATGAAATACACACCCTCAGACAGATCGGCAAACACAAGTAAGCCCCTCAGCAGTGTGATAAGCTCCTTGGGTGTGAACAGGGGCTTCTCGTAGTGACTGTCAAACTTGCTCAGAAATGTCTCTGTCACTTGTCCGTAGTCACGAAACTTCAGTTGCTCACCCTCCATGGGGCAAAGTGGCTGGTCTTCCTTTGCTTGGCTCATGCGGTAGCTCTCCTCCACCAGCTCCGTTACTTTGTCCAGCAACATCTGTGGATCCATGAATACCAGATCGGGCAGGATATGGGGGAAGTAGAACAGCATGTTTAGACGGTTGAAGAATTGTAGAGCTTCCTCGCACGACTCCTCTTCGATCTCCATCGATTCTGCTACCGACCCACACTGCTCTCGAGACAGCACCTTCTTCCCCAGACCCTCCACCACCTGCAGTAGCTTCTGGTACAGAGCATACCATCGCAACGGTATCTTCACCACCTTACCCCCCTCCCTCTCTTTACTCAGACATCTCCGAATGGCCTCTGCACATTCCTGGTCTTTCTTCACTGGCTTGGCTGCATTCAAGGTGAAGATAAACTCCTCCCCTTTCTTGTTGCAGTACATGATTTGATCCTTGAACTGAGGCAAAAGGATCTCCTTCAGCCTCTTGTGGAGAGCCTCCAGCTTTGCCGGTAGCTCACCTTCTGCCACCATGTCTGGGTGGGTGGCCAGGAACAGCAATCTGGGGAGAGGGATGTCCTTGTTCTTGGCAGTCAAGGACGTCATGGCTTGTATACACTGCTTCAGGGTCTCTTCGTTGGTCTGGCTGGCTTGGAACTGGAACACCAGCTTATCCTCTTTGAAATAGCGGATCATGGATCGTATATCCAAGGACTCGTGGACCTTGAAGACGTAGACAAAGTGGGATGCACCATTCAGGAACACGGGAATCAGTTCATGAAAGTGAGGCTGGCCACCCGAGTCCAGCACAAGAATCTGCCTCAGTTGGAGGATGGGCTCCGAGGAGGGAGGAGAAGTGTTGATGAGAGAGACAAACTCCTCGTCCATGTCGGTTGACTGCAGCACATAATCCAGACTCCCTTCTGCTTTGAACTGTACTTTGCCTGTGGGCTTCTTCTTGGTGGATATCGGAATCTCCCTGGCTGCTTCAGATGTTGTGGTAGTTGTCTCCTCTGGTGTTGGTTGGAATGACTGGTCGGCTGTGGAGTGGGGAGGCTGCTGACTGGGGGAGGTTGGGCTGGCACTGCTCACTAGTGCCTCTGCTGCTTCCTTTGGCATTCGAGAACGGATAATTTCGGCAATGGATTCGTTGACTTCTTGCAGTGTCTTAATCTTCCAATGAAGCTTCTTGTCCACGTCCATGAAGAGTACTTCAACGGGTCTCTTCATTAACGGGGTGCTGTGTGTGATGTTTGGAGGGTCATCTCCAAGCATTACGGCAAGGGCACACGTTTTACCACTCCCAGCAATACCGAACATCACCACTTTGTCAATGTTCAGTAAAATATGGCCTCGTTTCATCTCCTGCTCATAGATCTGTTTGGAACGAAGTCTGGAACTATGTCTTTCTGCATGGAGAAAACATGTGCCCTACAATCTATCCCCCCAGTCACATGAAAGCAATAAGACCTGTAAACCAACATTTTATCTGGTGAAGGGGGGTGGGGAAGTGCATGGTAACAAGTGAAACTGGCTCTACTTGTTAAGAACTAGCTGTTAATCATACAGTGTACTACAAACATCATTCCGTTCCATATAGAGAGTACATCCAATATTTTCAGTCATGTTTATGGAACAGTTATACACTTAGGCAATGAATGACATGTACATACAACAACATGTACAGATAGATGAGGACATGTTCCTTTCCAGGTATACATTCCCATAACATTTCTGTACTGTGTATACATGTCTGTGTGTATGTGTGTATGTATATATATGTCTTGTGTGTATTGTTTGGTTGGTTGGGGTGAGTTTTCTGGTTTATTTTTTGCCTCTTGGCTAGTGTGCTATACACAGGTTTTTCCACGTATGTGCATATATATACATACACAGTATGAATGTATATACCAGTGGGAAACAGCTCCTGAAGACAAGTCAATGCTCTGAGACTACTGTCAGCATACTCATTTATCACCATCTGATACAGTGCATTTGCCACAAGTCTCCATGATGGTGCTGGATGTGAAGAGATGAGGTAGTCAATGGCTGCCTGTTTGCGCTCCTTGGCATTGGAATACTTTGACCTGATCCTCTCCACCTCAGACTTTGGTATGTTTACACAGTCACTAAACTTCTCCAAGAGATCATCCTTCATGCTGTCCAGTACAGTTGAGAGGTTGTGTGAAGTGAGACTGAGCTCTGGGAACACAACAGGAGAAACAGAGATGGAGACACTCACTACACAACTCTACACTACATCTTCACAACCACCCATCATAGGGACAGTCTACACACTAAACACAACCTAGGAAATTATGGACACAAATTCTCCTCGGCCGTCACTTCAACCCACAACACTCATCTACCTGGAATGGATATTTACCAAACATACAAATTATCTCTGTCCCCTGGAAGATCAACTCACCAGCTGGTGTGGATTGCAGGAACACATTCACAGCCTCCAATGCTGTCACCTCCTCCATCCTGTGCAGTGCTCCTGCAACATTCTGCCATGAGGCCCTAGCTACAGTGTGGAGATAGTAGAGCAGTAGTGCCTCCTTCTTCTCTTTCTTTGTCTTGTATGCAGTATTGGACTTGATTTTGTCTATCACAGCATAAGGAACACCCAGACCATAATAATAATCTCCAAGCTCCTCCCAATTCTTGACAGATGTCGTAACTGTCCACAGGTTGTTGATAGTGAGTGTGGGGTCTGCACAGAAAGTAGGACATTATCACTGACTAGTGCTCTACTCCATTTCCCACTCTACATATGCTCCACACACAAAAGGGGTGGAATGAAGAGTGGAGCCCAATCATTAGTATTCATCATCTCTTAGTACAGGAGGCTGGGTCTACCATCATCCACTCTACAACATCATGTACATGTACACTCTACATACATGCCAAGTGGACTCCATCCACTCATCCCTTCATCTACATCATGTTAGGCCCTCCTTCCTGCACACAGCCTCTAGCTACCTGCCCTACCTGGGACAGCCTCTGCCAGATGACGGATGTTGTCTGCAGCCTCTACACTATCTGGTTGGTTCATCCTATCCAGAACACATATCACACTTCTCCAGCTGGCTTCAGGATCGTGTTCAATGAAATAGTTGATGTATGCCTTTCTTTGTTGAGCTTCATTTGAGAACTGACTCTTAATTTCATCTCGTTTAGACACAGGGACACCCAGATAGTCCCCCAGACGATCAGTATCCTCCACCTCCCGTACTGCTCGGAGGACATTCATTGGACTGAAGGTCATATCTACAGCAGATAACACACCACACACTTACTTAGGTACTAACATTTAGGGGCAGGAAAGAGGGACCTAGAGGTCTTAGGAAATTTCAATCTATAGCAGTTTGTCTTGGAAATGATAGTCTGATTCCCAGACCCTTCCAATGAATAACACACATAAGTGCATGCATGACAGGGAGACTATGCCTTCACAGGCCAAGGTTGGAATGTGAGAACATGTAGTCATAATAAAATACTTAATTATCAAGGCACAACCACTTGAGATAAGAATTCGATTCCATGGCCTGTGTGAAGATTGTTGGAAGTTCCAGGTTACTGCATGTATATAGTAGTTACAAAGTGCAGACAGGCATGTAAGAGCCCTGTACTATGGTGTACATGACTTTCTGGGCTTTGCAAGGGAGTTGGATGAGCATATAGTGCTCATTTGTAGTTAATAATAAAGCAACCATGTATGGAAATTTAGATTTCTGTGAACATGAATATGCAACTACGCCCAAAACTAACTGAGAAAGGTGTTTAAATTAACAAAGGTCTACTTTGCAAATTCTTCTGTTTTGTAACTGACTAATGGTAGCACTTCTAAACATGAAACTTTGCACAGTAATGTAGGTACATGCAAGAATGTGCACGTGTATTGTCATGTTGAAAAATTTTAAACAATGAACACTTCTGTAAAAAGGCTCAGGTCATATATTATGAAGCTCCACTATATTTTGTAATAATGTATGATAGTAAGTTTAATTAATACCTCGATGATCAACATTGTGATAAAATGATATAATAAGGCATGCATTACCCGGCATCTCGCTAACAAAAGCTCCACTATTAAAACAGTAAAAATTGGCGGTAAAGCTAATGATCAATGTTGAGATAAGATCTAAACTTTGAGACGACTATTCTCGGGACCTCACACTTACGACTTACGCTTCTTTTTCCTGAACCTAGGTTGGGACAGAGTAGCCGTACGCGTGTCTTGTGACATGTTGTGATGTCTTTTTCAAAGGGACACTATAGCCACGCCTCACATCATACTCTGTCTACTGACACAGTCTATCTGTTGGTCTCGCTGTCTCCAAACTACGTCAGTTTCTAGCTCCAACCGTATATAGACTGGTATACGCCCACGTCACGCAATGCGCATACTCAAGAGCGCAGGGTGGGGCTCGCTTCAGGTACAGCCACACTCATCATTATAACATAATGCCTCCCTTAGCTCTCTTCCACTCACTCCGCTGTACTTACATGCACAATATTATTATGGTATAGTCTAGAAGATATAGTCCTAGGAGAGAGGGTAAAATGAGGGATTGGAGGTATATACATTGCCTTTGTGATGTGTGCTAAAAGGGTGGATACAGTGTATGATATTTAGTCTAACCTTACTTCTGTTCCTACCTATATTCATATCATTCTACATCATTCATACACTGATAATCTGATACATTCCATCAGTCACGCCACATTCAGGCACACATAATCATAGCCTGACATGAAATACACAAACACACTAGTCAAATCAACATGACTATTGACTACAACTGCACATGTACAGTTAGTGTCTATATCACTCCAAGGATATCGCCTTTCTTGAAGAGAAGACCAGCGACCTAGAGAGGGAGGGAGAGTGATGGGAGAGTGAAACAGAGGAGAGAGGGAAAGTCTAAAGGAATTATGAATGAAGGAGAACATTTATTAGAGATGTTGAGAAAGGCAAGCAACACACTTGAAGCAGTTATTAATTTTTTCAAAGAAAATTGCCTGGGTGGAAGTAAAGACATAGCACATGACACCAACTGCCCAAGCATCTCAGTTGGATGGGCCACATCACGCATACAAATCAAGGGAAAGCAACCAAAGCTGATAAACAAACTTACTATAGACGTGATGTCCGAGGAGAGGTACTATAAATGTGGGACTTGGTAAACCCACTGGGTTAACATGTCACCAACTATACAGAGTAAAGTCCCTTCTCCTTCCTTTTCTCTCTCCCCTTCTCCCTGCTTCCCTTCCACCCTTCCTCTCACTCCATCCTTCATCTCCTCACTCCCTCCATTTCACTTCCCTCGCTCCCTCCATTTCACTTCCCTCGCTCTCTCCATTTCACTTCCCTCACTCCCTCCATTTCACTTCCCTCCATTTCACTTCCCTCACTCCCTCCATTTCACTTCCCCGACAAAAGGTTCATGGACCAAAACATTTGGACATAATTTTGAGATGTTTAATACCATGTAAAGCCAAATACATGCAATATTTTGCATACCCCAAGTTGTGTCAGATGAATTTCTCTATTTGTACCAGTGCACAGTCAAACATATCTTTTATGTGCACAGTCAAACATATCTTTTATGTGCACAGTCAAACATATCTTTTATGTGCACAGTCAAACATATCTTTTATGTATGGGAGGAAGTGACGGAACATACACACACACACACACACACACACACACACACACACACACACACACACCTCCAGAGTGTTCGCTACATCCTATTTCTCATGAACAATTCCTGATCTCTCCCAGACACTGGTACAAAGAATTCGTCTGACACAAAATTAAAGACTCACTGTAGTGGTAGTCAATAGTCATGTTGTTATTCACTACTAGTGTGTGTGTTTTGTGTGTGTGTGTGTGTGTGTGTGTGTGTGTGTGTGTGTGTGTGTGTGTGTGTGTGTGTGTGTGTGTGTGTGTGTGTGTGTGTGTGTGTGTGTGTGTGTGTGTGTGTGTGTGTGTGTGTGTGTGTGTGTGTGTGTGTGTGTGTGTGTGTGTGTGTGTGTGTGTGTGTGTGTGTGTGTGTGTGCACGCACGCAGTGCATGTCTGGTTATGATTATGAAATGTGTAATGGAATGTGCACGAATAAAGTATAATGGCATGAATATAAGTGGGAATGGAGCTGATGCTAGTCTAAACATCAGTATCCACCCCTTTTACTACCCACCACATAACAATGTATATACGTACTTATTGGGTTGACAGACGGCCTCAATTCCATACCTGATGATGTCAACTGAGAAACCAGCTACATAATTATATGCAGCGTTGTACGACTCATTGAGGCCATATATGCAGGATTGTCCAACTTATTGAAGCCCGTATATACATCAGTGGAGTAGGAAGATAACAAATAATGGGGAGGGGGGGGGGGGGGCACCGACCAATTTGTCTATTGACCAGTAACTCTTACTGTCTACTGGATTGCACATGCTTGACTCTAATAAGTAGCTGGGTAACTATTGCTCTCCCCCCCCCCATCCTAAAATATTTGGGGGCACAGACGTTCCTACTCCTATGTCCATAATTATTATATCTCTGCAGTACCCTCCCAAGCAATCACATGTCCCCTGCATAATTACTAGTTTGTCTTAATTTTTCTGGAATAATAACTTCATTTCTTCAATGGTCAATGTCCAATTATGTCCATGAGTTATGTGATGTCATACATAATGATGGCAGTATCCAGTATCCTACAGCCAGTGGGCACAAGTGAAGGGTTACATCCCATATATAACACACTAGGCCTATAGGGTTGAATGAGGAGGGGAGGTAAGTCCTATAATATGGGATAAACAGTACCATGTCATGGGGTGGGGAGTGGGAAAGGATGGTAGAGAACATGCATGTGTGGGGATATGTGAAGCAACTAGATTCATGTTTGTGGGCTTCACATTTGTGTAGGTCCAGACCACATTATCATATCTCATGTTAAATGTTACAACTATTCAAGTGATGATATCCACACACAATAAGTATGATGATCACACATAGATGATGAGTAATGTTCATGAGTGTAGGGTAAGGTGTGGTGGGCAGTGTTTGGTGTACTGTGCAGTGTATTCGGTGTCTTATGAGAGTGTGCATTTCGATCGACCTCCCTTCTCCTCTTGACTCCCTCTGCCTGACCCCTCCCACCCTCCTGTCTCCCTCGGCCAAGTGATGCAATTGTTGCTCGGTACATTCAGCTGACTCACTGTGATCCCCTCCTTCCCCCCTCCCCCCTTCACATGGTAATTTGGAGGCCTCTATCTCATCAGCTAGAGTGGATAGATAAAGGATGTCACCACTGGTCCATTCAGTAACAGTTACAGTCAATACATGTGTAGTAGTATGTGATGGGGTACATGTGTATGAGAGAACAGGACTCACCAGGAAGTTTTGGTGGGTGTGGCTTGGTAGGGATCCCTCTCCACCTCCCCCTCCCTACCCCTGCCCAACCCCCAATACCCCCCTCCCCCTTCCTCCCTTCCTAACTCCCCCGCCTCCTCTCTCCTCTCTGCAGTAAACAACAATGGCAACATACATAACCTGTGGAAGTGGGATTGAGGCTTGGGAACAGCAAATGACAACACACAATGTACAGAGACCAGAACTCACCAGGTGGAGTAGTAGAGACAGAGACTAGAGAGATGGGTGGAAGTGACTGTGGTCCAGTAACTGCAGGAGAGGGAGGGAGGGAGGGAGGGAAGGAGGGAGGGAGGGAAGGAGGGAGGGAGGGAGGGAGGGAGGGAGGTAATTTTACGTACATGATATACAGCACCACTACTCTCTAACTAACCATACCTCCATAAACAGGACACCTGTTCCCCCAAAACACCATATCTGTGCACACTACTCTATATACACTCTAACTTCAGGACACACTCCCAGCAAAAGTTGTCCTGCATGCTGTTCCTGAGGGAAAATGGAGAGGAAGGGAGGGCAAAAGGGGGTGAGGTTCCAACAATTTCAGGACATTCGATAATCTGACAATAATATTCCATCAGTCATGCATGCCTCACATAATCATAGCCAGACATGATATGAAATACACAAACACACTAGTGAATAATGTTAACGACATGCAACATATATTATTGACTCCTACTACACAGTCAGTGCATGTCAAACCATATATACATCTTGTAGACCTGACATTGATGTCTGAAGGAGGTACTAAAATTTTATCTAGCTCTACTAATCAGTCAGATAAATGGGATATTGTACAATTATTCAATTGATGATAATACACACATGCACCGCGTGTGCAAAACTTGCGCTAATGCGCATGTGTGGTTTCTAAAATGGCCGACTGCACGGATAGCCTACAATGCAGGAAGTGGAGTATCTGCAATGGAGCTGTTTCAGAGAAATCCCCACAACTTCTTTTGACCTTCAAATTAGTTGCCCATTGAGTATGCATGGTATTGTTCACACACAAACACACACACACACACACACACACACACACACACACACACACACACACACACACACACAGCCTTGCTGTGCATGCACGCCGAGATGTTCATGAGTGTAGGGTGCAGGGTGCAATATATATGTACATTCACTCACGAAAGTATAAGCACACACAAATTCAACACACACACACTAACTATGATGATCACACACAGACAAATAAGGTTCATTAGTGTAGAGTAGGTGGAGTAAGGAGTGGTGGGTAGGGGTTGGGGTCCTGTGCAGTATTTTCTCTCTGGTGTCATATGAGATCCCATCTTTCCATCGATCATTCCTCTCCCCTCTCTTTCCTTACTGTCTTCACTGCCTCCTACGGTCCTCCTCCTAGTTCCATCCTCTCTTTGTTCCTCACCTTCTGCCTCCTTCCCGGATGTGCCTGGGAGAGTGAGTGAGGGAGAGAATGAAACATGAACTTTGGACTGTCAGAGCTAATGCACTTCAGAGGAATGTCAATACCAGATTAGCACACACAATGGTTAGAGAGTCAACAGAGACCAGAACGTACCAGGCGGAGTAGCACAGACAGAGAGTTGGGAGAGTGAAATGGCAGGTGGAAGTGACTGTGCACCTGAAAGGGGGGAGGGAGTGATAGATGGAAGCATACAATCATTGTGAATGTGAAGTCAGATCGAAACAGGGCCATGTACATGTATATGGTACACTAGTACCTAGGGCTCTGATGAACATACCCACCTACTGCAGGTTTTGTAAACCTAATCTCACCTGTTGAAGTGTGTGGTAACTTCAGCAGAGCTCTCACATCATCTGCTAACTGCATATTGGATATGGTTTCTGCAGCTGTGATGAAGGTGCAGTAAGTGGCCCCATCTCCCTTGTTTTTCTTCCATGTGCGAAGAGCTTCACGTTTTTGATCTTCGTACATCCGGAATGTCTGTCGAATGCTGTGTTCTTGTGAAGCAGTCAGTCCCAGATGTGGTGCTAGCTCCTCCCAACTCACCAGGTATTTCCTGGCTATTGTGGCAATGTCATGATCAGTAATTGGAGTGTCCAGTACACCACTTGAGATGTGAGGTACACTCATAACTGTGGAAAGAGGAGGAATAATATAGGCTGTAAGTTCCTGATAGTGTGAAGTTTACAGATGTGAGTGTACAGAGACAAGGATTCACCAGGTGGAGTAGTGGAGACGGAGACTAGAGAGAGTAAAGTAGCAGCTGGAAGTGACTGTGGACCAGTAGAGGATGTAACTATAGCTGTAGAGGGAAGGTGGGATGGAAGGGGGGAGGGAGAGAGCAAGGGAAGGAAGGGAGACACATGTGAACTCAATAAAACAGTACAACACACACAGTGCAGATAGTGAGTGTGCAGAGACAAGAACTCACCAGGTGGAGTAGTGCTGGTGCATGAAAGCGACGTAGAGGATGCAATGATAGCTGTGGAGGGAAGGGGGTGAGGGAGAGAGGGAAGGATAACACAACTATAACACGGTAACAAACCAACAGCACCAAAAAGTGTAACAATACTGTACATTCCAAATGGTGTAGGTGTGTGTACAGAGAACACAACTCACCAGGAAGGTTTGGTGGGTGTGGCTGTGGAGTAGTAGAGGATGGAGAGCTCTGAGTACTGACACATGGAACTGTAGCTGTGGAAAGAGGAGAGAAGACAATTAAAGCAGAGAAAAAACCTCTCTATAGTACATCACCAGGCAACCTAAGAACAACATATCATAGAGAACAGGACTCACCAGGACGTTTTGGTGGGTGTGGCTTGGTAGGGATCCCTCTCCCCCTCCCCCTCCTCCTCCCTACCACTGTGCTCCTCTCCCCAACCCCCAATACACCCCTCCCCCTCTCTCCTCTCTTCTCTCTGCAGTAAACAACAATGGCAACATACATAACCTGTGGAAGTGGGATTGAGGCTGAGAACAGCAAATGACAACACACAATGTACAGAGACCAGAACTCACCAGGTGGAGTAGTAGAGACAGAGACTGGAGAGACGGGTGGAAGTGACTGTGGTCCAGTAACTGCAGTAGAGGGAGGGAGGGAAGTAAGGAGGGAGAGGTAAGGAGGGAGGGAGGGAGGGAGGGACGTAATTTTACGTGCATTAATGGTATACAGCACCACTACTCTAACTAATGCACAACCTGAGGTACAAGCCACTTCAACATAATATGTCTTGTGGTTTCACACAAAACATGTTCACACTCAACATACAACTGGCTGGTTCTAGTGAGTCTACAGAGACCAGAACTCACCAGATGGAGTAGGAGAGACAGAGACTGGAGAGATTGAAGTGGCAGCTGGAAGTGACTGTGAACCAGTAGAGGATGTGACTATAGCTTTAGAGGGAAGACAGGACGGAAGGGGGGGGGGGGGGGGGGAGAGAGGAAGGGAGGGAAGGGAGAGGAAAGGAGAAAGGGAGGGAGGGAGGGAGTAAGGGAGGGAGAATAGGTATGTAACATGTTACCAATGCACATGTGAACTCAATAAAACAGTACAACACACAGTGCGGATAGTGAGTGTAACAGAGACAAGAGCTCACCAGGTGGAGTAGTAGAAACAGAGACTGGAGTGGCAGATTGTGGACCAGTAGAGGTTGGAACTGCAACTGTGGAGGAAGAGAGGGAGGGATGGGAAGGAACTAGACTTACACTATGACAGTAACAGTCCATTACAACACACTCACACAGTGTACAGCACACAGACACATATACAGGACCCACCAGGTGGAGTAGTAGAGACCAATATTGGAGAGACTGAACTACTGGTACATGGAAGTGATGTAGAGGATGCAATGAGAGCTGTGGAGGGGAGGGGGTAAGGGAGAGAGAGAGGGAAGGATAAACAGACAACACACACAGGAACAAAGTAATACATGTAAACACAGCAAAACAAGTAACAGTAGTTACATGTACACTCTCAGTCGATCTAGATGGTGAACAGAGGACACAACTCACCAGGAAGTGTTGGCGGGTAAGGCTGTGGAGCAGTAGAGGATGGAAAGCTCTGAGTATTGACACATGGAACTGTAGCTGTGGAGAGAGAGAAGACAAGACTATGAGCTTACAAGCAAACCAACACAGTAGGCACACAACAAAATCCTAATTAGAGTACACCATAAACCACATATACAATGTACATGTAAACATACACTCACTGTGTGTGCTGCAAACACTCCACCAGGGAATGGTGTCCTCTGCTATACTGCCAAATATGTGTGCCATCTTTGAACATTTCCAACCACCTTCCTCCACAGTGGCAGGATGAGGTGTGGTGGGGTGGGCGGGGCATACAATGGCTGGGACAGGGGTGTTGGTGGTGTAGCCGAGGGTCTTCCCTGCTTTCTTCAGGCCTGCAAACACTGCGTCATGTGCTACCTTCCACAGATGTACTGCCTTCTTGGGGAGTGTGTGGATGTGGATTTCAAAGTGGGTGAAGTAATCGATCAGCGAAACGGTGCCCATCACCTTAGGGATGGTGAACTGGATCACGTTACGATTGAGGCATTCCGGAGTCCCTGCCTTGTCCTGCACCACTTCCCAGGGACAGGGGTGAGCATTTTCGGAGGAGAGGAGGTAGGCCACTGTGCTGCAGAACATTCCCAGCAGGGGACCACTGTCGGGGAAGTGCAAAGCAAGAGCTTTCTTACCACTCACTTGGTATTGTGCAACCACCTCTGGTGTCTTCACTTGCAGCAGACAAGGCATGAAATATACATCCTCTGACAGATCGGCAAACACAAGTAAGCCCCTAAGCAGTGTGATCAGCTCCTTGGGTGTGAACAGGGGCTTCTCGTAGTGACTGTCAAACTTGCTCAGAAATGTCTCTGTCACTTGTCCGTAGTCACGAAACTTCAGCTGCTCACCCTCCATGGGGCAAAGTGGCTGGTCTTCCTTTGCTTGGCTCATGCGGTAGCTCTCCTCCACCAGCTCCGTTACTTTGTCCAGCAACATCTGAGGATCCATGAATACCAGATCGGGCAGGATATGGGGGAAGTAGAACAGCATGTTCAGACGGTTGAAGAATTGCAAAGCTTCATCGCACGACTCCTCATCGATCTCCATCGATTCTGCCACAGACCCACACTGATCTCGAGACAGCACCTTCTTCCCCAGACCCTCCACCACCTGCAGTAGCTTCTGGTATAGAGCGTACCATCGCAATGGCACCTTTACCCCCTTCTTACCCTCCCTCTCTTTACTCAGACACCTCCGAATGGCCTCTGCACATTCCTGGTCTTTCTTCACCGGCTTGGCAGCATTCATGGTGAAGATAAACTCCTCCCCTTTCTTGTTGCAGTACACGATTTGATCCTTGAACTTAGGCAAAAGGATCTCCTTCAGCCTCTTGTGGAGAGCCTCCAGCTTTGCGGGCAGCTCACCTTCTGCCACCATGTCTGGGTGGGTGGCCAGGAACAGCAATCTGGGGAGAGGGATGTCCTTGTTCTTGGCAGTCAAGGAGGTCATGGCTCGTGTACACTGCTTCAGGGTCTCTTCGTTGGTCTGGCTGGCTTGGAACTGGAACACCAGCTTACCCTCTTTGAAATAGCGGATCATGGATCGTATATCCAGGGACTCGTGGACCTTGAAGACGTAGACAAAGTCGGATGCACCATTCAGGAACACGGGAATCAGTTCGTGAAAGTGAGGCTGGCCACCCGAGTCCAGCACAAGAATCTGCCTCAGTCGGAGGATGGGCTCCGAGGAGGGAGGAGAAGTGTTGATGAGAGAGACAAACTCCTCGTCCATGTCGGTCGACTGCAGCACATAATCCAGACTCCCTTCTGGCTCAGACTGCACTGTGCCAGTGGGCTTCTTCCTGGGAACTGTCCGAATCTCCCTGGCTGCTTCAGATGTTGTGGCAGTTGTCTCCTCTGGTGTTGGTTGGAATGACTGGTCGGCTGTGGAGTGGGGAGGCTGCTGGCTGGGGGAGACTGGGCTGGTACTGCTCACTAGTGCCTCTGCTGCTTCCTTTGGCATTCGAGAACGGATAATTTCGGCAATGGATTCGTTGACTTCTTGCAGTGTCTTGATCTTCCAATGAAGCTTCTTGTCCACGTCCATGAAGAGTACTTCAACGGGTCTCTTCATTAACGGGGTGCTGCATGTCACATCGGGAGGGTCATCTCCAAGCATTACGGCAAGGGCACACGTTTTACCACTCCCAGCGATACCGAACATCACCACTTTGTCGATGTCCAGTTCAATGTGGCCTCGTTTCATCTCTTGCTCATAGATCTGTTTGGAACGATGCCTGGAACGATGCCTGCCTACATGGAGAAAATATGTACCCTACTTTGTATAATGCTCTATGTCATGTGATTGTAGTCCCACTAACCAGACTCCATCAAGTCTCCATTGAGGTGGGAGTGGGAGCCAATGTCTATGGCTGATAATTTCTAATTAAAGCCCAGTACACAGTACATGCTGCTAAATTTCATGACACTTGGCTACAACAAACTGAAGGCCAAGGAGTTGTGGCTTATTTACATCTTGACTGAGGCTACATGTACCTCACATTTCATAGACCAGCGACTTATGTGTGTCACACAACAACACAACACAATGTAACTCCCATGTACACTATTTTAGGCATGAAGGCCAAAGGTCACCAGCAATTCCTACGCATACGTTAACACGCTGTGGAGGGGCACGCTCTAGCTGTAAGCGCCCGCTCTCCCGTCTAGCTGTTTACACCTGGAGGGGAACGCTCTCCCGTCTAGCTGGTTTTGCTCGAGAGAGTTTACACTTTAGACAGGTGTAGAGCTAGACGGGAACACGTTCCTCTCCAGGTGTACGTTCCCGTTATACCTTACATCTGATCCATACTGTATATACAGTACAGATCTGGTGGATACCAAAAACTACAACATGTACCTGTGGGAAACAGCTGCTGGAGATGAGCCAATGCTCTGTGAGGACTGTCACCACTAGTCCATGTCCCCATCTGATACAGTGCACATGCCACAAGTCTCCAGGAAGGTGCTGGATGTGAAGAGATGAGGTAGTCAATGGCTGCCTGTTTGCACTCCTTGTCACTGGAATACTTTGACCTAATCCTCTCCATCTCAGACTGTGGTATGTTTACATCTTCACTAAACCCCACCCACAGACCATCATCCATGCTGTCCAGTACAGTTGAGAGGTTGTGTGAAGTGAGACTGAGCTCTGGGAACACAACAGGAGAAACAGAGATGGAGTCACTCACTACACAACTCTACACTACATCTTCACAACCACCCATCATAGGGACAGTCTACACACTAAACACAACCTAGGAAATTATGGACACAAATTCTCCTCGGCCGCCACTTCAACCCACAACACTCATCTACCTGGAATGGATATTTACCAAACATACAAATTATCTCTGTCCCCTGGAAGATCAACTCACCAGCTGGTGTGGATTGCAGGAACACATTCACAGCCTTCAATGCTGTCACCTCCTCCATCCAGTGCAGTGCTCCTGCAACATTCTGCCATGAGGCCCTAGCTACAGTGTGGAGATAGTAGAGCAGTAGTGCCTCCTTCTTCTCTTCCACTGTCTTGTACGCAGTATTGGACTGGATTTTCTTTATCACAGCACGAGGAACACCCAGACCAGAATAATAATATCCCAGCTCCTCCCATTTCTTGACAGATGTCATAACCCTCCGCAGGTTGTTGATAGTGAGTGTGGGGTCTGCACAGAGAGTAGGACATAATCATTGACTAGTGCTCTACTCCATTTCCCACTCTACATATGCTCCACACACAAAAGGGGTGGAATGAAGAGTGGAGTCCATTTATTAGTATTCATCATCTCTTAGTACAGGAGGCTGGCTCTACCATCATCCACTCCACAACATCATGTACATGTACACTCTACATACATGCCAAGTGGACTCCATCCACTCATCCCTTCATCTACATCATGTTAGACCCTCCCTCCTGCACACAGCCTCTAGCTACCTGCCCTACCTGGGACAGCCTCCGCCAGATGACGGATGTTGTCTGCAGCCTCTACACTATCTGGTTTGTTCATCCAATCCAGAACACATATCACACTTTTCCAGCTTGCCTCTGGGTCGTGTTCAATGAAATAGTTGATGTATGCCTTTCTTTGTTGAGCCTCACTTGAGAACTGACTCTTAATTTCATCTTGTTTAGACTCAGGGACACCCAGATAGAGCCCCAGAAGATCAGTATCCTTCACCTCCCGTACTGCTCGGAGGACATTCATTGGAGTGAAGGTCATATCTACAGCAGATAACACACCACACACTTACCAACAAAATTACAACAATTATGGCTTCATTTAATTAAGGGGGACGGGGGCGGGGAAAACGGGGGCCTTAGCAAAAATTTTAAATGACACTATGGCATTTGTCTTTAAAACAGCAGCCTCAAGTATTGAGGGGAGGGTCGGACTAGAAACCACTTAACATGTTTAAGGACCTCACAACTCACACACTTACGTTTCTTTTTCACGAAACGAGCAGCCATGTCTTCTCTTGTCTGTACTTCAAGACTGACTATGTCTCAATTGGGGCGACATCCTACATGGCAGCTGGCTCCACCACTGCACAGTCTACGACACTTTCAAAGGGACACTAGCTACACCCGCCCCCACAATGGTGGCTTCACATCTCACTCTCTTCTCGACAACTGACACACTCTGCCTGTTTTACAACTACAGAAAAAAAACACTGTTTTGCCGCTAAAAATGGCGGCTTCACATCATACTCTCTTCTCGACAACTGACACACTGTGCCTGCTAGTCTCTACACTAGTAGCTACACAACACTGTCTCCACTCACAAACTTCAGTCTCAACACTAGCAGCTGTGAAACTCCAGCCGTATTAAAACACTGTTTTGCCGCTTCAAAAAAATGGCGGCATAAATCTACTCTTCCGTATACTAAAATATACGGGTTCTTTCGTCTAATGCTCATGCGCAATACTCCAGGGTGGGGCTGGTTCGTACCTCGCACGATGCAGTATCCGGAGATACGAGAAGGACAGAGAGGAGGCTACTGCTGATCCCTTGCCTCTCTCCCTTCTCTTTCCTTCCCCTTCTCTCCTTCTTCTGCTCTCCCACACCTCATAAAGTTCTTTCCCCTTCTTCTCTCCTCACCTCTCCCTGTCAGCTCCATGATGCAATATACTGTCTCTGTGTCCTCCTCTCCTGTTAGCTCCATGAGCTTTCTCTATCCCTCTTTTCCCTCCCTCTCTTCCTCACCTCCCCTCCTCTCCTCTCCCCGATCCTCCTCCCCTCCTCCCCTTGTTCTCTCTCCCCACCCCATTCCCTCCTCTCCCTCTCCTCTGTTTCTCTCACCTTTTATCTCCCTCCCTTTCTCTCTCCCTGTCTCCTTCCTCATCCTCCCTCTCACCTTCCCTCTGTCAACCCTTCCTCTGTCAGCTCCTCTCGATCCCTTCCTCTCCTCCTCCTCCTCCTCCTCCTCCTCCTCCTCCTCCTCCTCCTCCTCCTCCTCCTCCTCCTCCTTCTCCTCCTCCTCCTGGTAGTAGCCAGTTGCACGTATTCTCCCTCCCTCCCTCCCTCCCTCCCTTCCTCCCTCCCTCCCTCCCTCCCTCCCTCCCTCCCTTCCTCCCTCCCTCCCTCCCTCCCTCCCTCCCTCCCTCCCTTCTTCCCATACACAAAGGTAATAAATATGTCCAAACTGTATTATTAATAGTAACTGTCAATATCTATAAAGTCACATGATCCAGTTTTTTCTTCATAGCAAATATCACTGCCAACCACAATATAGTCCTTAAGGGGTTAAAAGAAATATAGTTAAATACATCTCATGTTTCCTTCCCCAGCACAATTAAATGCACACAATAATTACATGTATCAGAGAAGGCCTGAGAACTGAGGCTAAGATGTTTGTATATACACATCCAATCCCTGAAATCAGACACTTTATTGATTGGGTCACTGTCTTCCCTCCTTGAGTTGTCTGGAGTGGAGAGGCTCTAGCTATACTGACCTCTCTCAGTTCCAGTGTAGGGTTGGTAAAGGACACTCCATCTCTTGTCGGTATGGGGAAACCTGCCTGGGTGTACTCTGTGTATGGGAATGGGAGAATAAAACCAAGTGAACTCCCCTGTGGAATTGTCTCTCCTTCTAATGGTACTCCACATTAAAAACTGGCATAGAAAATAATTGTTAATAAACATGAACTGAGTCATTAGTCATACAGTGACTACATTACCATCCTAATATTATAGCCTCCTATTCAAACCCTACAGCTAGATCCATTGACAGGTTACTTACTGTTGATGTAGTCAAGTCCTACTGTAGTCACCAAGTGAATAATTAACTTCTTCAAATCCTGACACTGTGAAGGTTATACTCATGCAGTGTATAATTACTGTAGTTGTTATAAGGAAAAATCCAACTCACATCAAAGTTTTCATTGACTGAATTAACAGCACTGGTATTTATTCTGAAGGAATAACATTTTTACTGTAGTCTATTGCATAGAGAGGGTCTTATTTTAAGTTGGACACTTTTCCACAGATATAATATTGTCCATTTGTCTTGTAGAGGTAAGGCATTACGTCAGCTTGAACACTCTGCAATGAAGATAGTGAACTGTGACGCTAATGAATGTGTCTGACTAATAATAATATTCATGAGGCTACCATGCCAGTGCCTGATTAATATGTCCTTATTTCAGGGAGATGATATAGTGAGATCTCCTCATTCTAGGAGTTAAGGGCTGTTACTATAGCTAGCTGTAAACAGTGGAACCCCTCCAAGTAGGACCCTTTGAAGTGAAGACAGCTCAATATACTGGACAGCCTTTGCTTAAAGGCATATTTAGAGTCACCACCACAGTAAAGAATGTAAAGTATACTCACCAGGCTAGTGGCAACTCACCATGTTAAAAGTACAAGCCAATTCCCAATGTCCATCATTCTCAGTATAAGTACTGGCATTCCCTTCACCTCGCATGATGGCAGAGTTGTTACTAACATTCAGTCTTGGGTAGTCTGTTGCAGCAACTTTAAACATTGTTTTTCCATTGCAAAGTGACAGCTACATGTGTTCAAAAGAAATGAGATAGTTTAGACCTCAGAGACAATTACAGTGCACCACAAGTCATCCACGGCAGTCATTTTTTCAAAGAAAATTAAACTGCCTCAGGTGGAATTTGAACCTCAACACTGTGCTCTAGACAGATGCTCTACCAACTGAGCTACTAAGGCAACTTAGCTGGCTGGGCTACATCATATAATGAAAAAAACCCCAACAAACTCCCTGAAATTGATATTTTTTTCACCGTATAGTTATATGTCAAAAATCCTGCTTTCCAAAAGGCATACAAAGCAGTCTCAGCCACATAATTGGTAGCAATGATGTAAACCATTTTTGAATCGTTGAAGTCAGCCGAGGGGTCTGGTAGTGGAGGGGGGTCGAAGGGGGGGGTCGTAGGACTTAGTATGTAGTAGAAATTCCCCCTGCAAGAGGTGTAGCAGTAACTACTTCTTTATTTGGAACAGATTATACATAAACTTGTACATTGGGGGGGGGGGGGGGGGGATGGGGGAGTTGTCTATGTTACTAGGTTGGGTGGGGGAGGGGGAGTTGTCTATGTTACTGGGTTGGGTTCCTTTCTCCTTTTTTTTGCTCTTTCTATATGCTATCTGGTAGTGTGCTACACATGTATTTTCATGGCTATAAGAGGTGTGTTTATTTCTATGTACCAGTTCTTCAATACCTTATGATCAGCAACAATATGGCCTTCATCAGTGAAGTTGACATTAGACACTAGAGCATAGTTTATAAGGACTCCAGATTCATCATTGACCTTTAAAACAACTGTATTGACATGTATGTAATAATACAATACTTTGGGAATGTGGTATGGAATGTGTAGAAACTCCACCTGGAATGGAATGGACATACGTGTTCCCTGTAGTGTTTAACCAATTGATAATCTGTGCACAGGCCTGTGGGACAACAGCTTGATAATATCTTACAGATAGACAGTAAAGTATACTGGGCACTATCTTCTACTGATTCATTACCTTTGTGTTGAGTTCTCTAGTGGCTGAGTCTTCAATTGCTGGGCCGAAGAGATTATATAGAAAACTGTGAATGAAAGATAAATTGAGAAATGAACGAAAAATAAATTGAGTAAATTGAGACACACTACTGCAGTATCCGGAGATATGAGAAGGAGAGAGGGGAGGCTACTGCTGATCCCTTGCTTCTCTCCCTTCTCTTTCTCATTGACTGAATTAACAATATTCGTATTTATTCTGAAAGAAGAAAATTTACTGCAGTCTATTGAGTGTCTTACACTTTTCCACAGATATGGGAGAGTCAATAGGGTTGATGGTGCTGACAAAAGATGTGTGTGTGTGTGTGTGTGTGTGTGTGTGTGTGTGTGTGTGTGTGTGTGTGTGTGTGTGTGTGTGTGTGTGTGTGTGTGTGTGTGTGTGTGTGTGTGTGTGTGTGTGTGTGTGTGTGTGTGTGTGTGTGTGTGTGCATGGGGTAGGGGGGATATAGGCTCTAATCATGTCTCCATGTAATTCTACTGTGGAACTCTCTCATTGAACCCTCTTCAATTTGTGCCAACATCACACCTCAATACCTTTTGTTCCCCCAAAATGTCATATCTGTGTACTTTGCACACTCCAAATTCAGGACACGGTCACTGGCAGAAGTTGTCCTGCTGTCCATGAGGGAGAGAACGGAGAGGGAGGGAGGGCAAAAGGGGGTGAGGCTCCAACTATACTCATGCCATTTTACATCATTCCTAATCTGACATTCCATCGGTCACGTCACCTTCAGACACATGTAATCATAACCAGACATGAAATACACAAACAAACTAGTCAATATCAACATGACTATTGACTACCACTACAGTCAGGTAGGGATTGGGAAATTATGCTGAGGAATAATAGGCGTCAGAAAGAATTCGAGAATTATGTGAGAATAATAGGTAGTGTTACCCCTACCTGGTATGCAATATATCTGGCATGTGCTGTGTGTGCACGTGTCTCTTGCACCGATACAACCATCTTTGTTACCCTGGTAGAGTAACAGACCAAAGGCTAATTTCAACATGTCGTGTGTGGCACACTTATGCAAACAGGGCTGGCTAAGGGAGTGGCCAGAGGAGATATGATAGCATCACGTGATCACAACCTATTATTGCAATTTTTGCTGACATAGCATGTGCTGAGAAGGATCCCGTGTATATCGTGATGGAGCTGATGCCTGGAGGAGCACTGCTGGATTACCTGAGGAAGAAGGGTACTCATCAGCCGCAGAAGAAGCTGTGCTGTATGGCCATTGACGCATGCAAAGGAATGGAATATCTGGAACAGAATAATTGTATTCATAGGTGGGTTAATTAATGGGAGAGCCCCTCTGATCAGGAAAATTACTCGATACTCTTCCTACAGGGATTTGGCTGCCAGAAATTGCCTTGTAGGAGATGAAGATACAGTTAAGATTGCTGACTTTGGTATGAGCAGGGAGGACGAGGGAGGGATCTACATTGTACAGTCGGGGACAAGGAACATTCCCATCAAGTGGACTGCACCTGAGGTACATATATTGTACATATATTATTGGCGAGTGTAGCGACCCTTCCTAGTGATGTGAACAGGCGATTTTCTCTATATGTACATGTATATATATGTAACCCACACTGTACATACCATAATGCTGTACGTGCTTCTACTTTTGCGTGCGCACTCTCCCGCTTGCCAACAATGCTTGGCATTCCAACTAGTATATATACATGTACGTGAAGATAAGGTGTGTAGAGCAAACTGAGCAAATGGCCAGGCTGGTTGGCCTTGTATGCCTAGTTGCATGTACATGTACATGTATGAGAAAGGAAGACAAAGCAACACAAACATGAGATAAGGTATCAATCCCAGGGGACCTTATGATCACTGAGCCAGACCATTCTTACCACTGAGCCATTGTATATACATGTACATGTATATAAACGGGTGGTGTGCTAGACAAGCTGTTGTGTATTCCCTGCTGATGAGAGCTACATGTAATAAGCTCAAAACAGCGCTTTCCAGGGATTGCTTATATAGCTTGTCTGGCCCCACCAGATAAGTTTTTTTCATGTATGTAGCATGGAATGTTTTTATCTTACACACACACGCACGACACACACACACACACACACACACACACACACACACACACACACACACACACACACACACACACACACACACACACACACACACACTCGCACGACACACACACACACACGCACACACACACACACACACACACACACACACACACACACACACACACACACACACACACACACACACACACTCGCACGACACACACACACACACACGCACACACACACGCACACACACACACACACACACACACACACACACACACACACACACACACACACACACACAGGGCCTTAACTTCGGTAAGTACACATCAGCCAGTGATGTCTGGAGCTATGGCATTCTACTATGGGAGGTGTTCTCATGTGGATCCTCTCCTTACCCCGGGATGAACAACCAGGAAGCCAGGAATCAGGTGAGTTGACCTACAGGACATACACTATAACCCTCTAATCAGGACACCCTAAAGTCAGGATGCCTCAACAAGTAGAACATCTTTTGCTTCCTCAATGTATACCCTGAAATCAGGACACCCCACTAATCAGGACACTTTATCAACTATAATCTTGGGAGAAGAAAGTGTCCTGATTAGTGAGCTCGAGGTGTTCTGATTTCGGGTTTGAAAGGTACACACACACAACATTTTAGGATGACAAAGTGTGTCCTGATCAGTGAGGTATCTCACTTCAAGGTGTCCTAATTAGAGGGTTCTCCCCCTACCCAGGTGGAGATGGGGTACAGGATGGGACCTCCTGCTGACTGTCCAAGTGATGTCCATGCTGTCATGTCACAGTGCTGGCAATATGAACCAGAAGAAAGACCGAATTTTTCACAGATTCTTGAAATGTTGAATGCTGCTTATGCTAACATGAGATAGAGAGTGAGTCCCTCAAATCCCCTATCCCCTGCCTGATTAGTTAATATTAAAATTTTGAAGGTGTTGTATTTCGTGTGTGTCACTGTATAAACTTCTCCAGAGGAGGGTATTCTGATAGCTACATGATATATGCTGCAAACAAACCATGATAATGTTGTTCAATAATTGTTTTTTGCTTCTTTTATTGTAGTTTCAATATGTGGATGTTTTTGTAATAACTTATCAAAGTGTGAAAACTGTAATTTTTGATTCTACTGCCCTAGCTACATGTGTTGGAACAACTTACACAGACAGATGGACACATACTGGCCAATTAATATTGTTGACACAAGGGATGCCTAATCACAAACCATGCATGGAAATACACATGCATAGCACATACAAATGTATACCAGCTAGAGTGCAGGAAGAAAAGGCAACCCAGACAAACAGGACATAACACATGTACACAGACAAGATGTATATATGTTAAAATCAATGGACACCTGGATATGCCCAGCCTTGAGAAATCTCGTACACACATGGTTAGCTTGACTCCTGCAGGCTGTACATTTTTTGATTACTCCAGATCCAATTAATGCACAATATATTGAACAGGGAATTCGTAGGCCTGGAAGTGAGGCTATGCCATAAGCACTCATAAATATTTTGTGCTTGTGGCATGTGAACACTACATACGAAATTCTCATGATAGAGAGAGCCATTCATTCAATGTTAACTGTGGTGTGTGTGTGAGGGGAGACAGATGTTGACACCTCCACATGGAGAGGACTGTTGTGGCCCTGGGCAACATCTTGACAGCAAAATATTGATCAATGAGTGTGAGTGTGAGTGAGCAGTACAACAATATTTTAACTACTATTAATATGTGACTTGATGATGTAAGATGATGTAAGATGACTTCAACATGATTATTGCAACTTCTGTTTTTTCTGTGGAGGTCCACTATCAGTTACATGTCCTACATGTAGGTGGTGTATCTGGTCGGCCAGAACTGAGAGTCCTGTGTCTCTGAGTGATTGGACAAGTGACTCCCACGTCACAGGTAACCCCTTCCCCTCCAGCCATTCCTGCAAGACCCTCAACATCACATCCTCAGGATTCCCCAGACATGCCTGCTTCAAGCTCTGTACTCGACTGCCTGTCCTGTCATTGAGCAGGAAGATCCCAAATGTGGAGTAGTTAGCACCGACTTGCTGAGGTACTTTGAGATGAAGTAGTTCTGGCAGGGTGGGCCGCTCACCTGAGAAAACAATGTAAGAGTTCTATTTAATGCCCACAAAGATAAAGGCTGTAGTCATCTCCAAGTCACTACAATGGGTAAAGACTATACTCCACTCCCCACCTCCCTAGTCATTCCCCCACTCACCAGTAGTGGGATGAGGTGGTGTAGTCCCTGCCTCAGAGGATGACTCCTGACTCTCACCTCTGACCTCAGCTGCAGTACGACCTAGGACAGAGGAAGTGGAGTGTATGTAAAGGACAAGATGTCACCACTGGTCCATTCAGTAACAGTCACAGTCAATACATGTGTAGTAGTAAGTGATGGGGTACATGTGTATGAGAGAACAGTACAACAACTTACAACAAGCCACTTCAACATAATATGTCTTGTGGTTTCACACAAAACATGTTCACACCCAACATACAACTGGCTGGTTCTAGTGAGTGTACAGAGACAGAACTCACCAGGTGGAGTAGGAGAGACAGAGACTGGAGAGATTGAAGTGGCAGATGGAAGTGACTGTGGACCAGTAGAGGATGTGACTATAGGAAGGTGGGATGGAGGGAGGGAGGGAGGGAGGGAGACGGTGGAAGGTAGGAGAATAGGTATGTAACAAGTTACCAATGCACATGTGAACTCATAAAACAGTACAACACACACAGTGCAGATAATGAGTGTGCAGAGACAAAAACTAACCAGGTGGAGTAGTGCTGGTGCATGAAAGCGTCGACGTAAGAAGCGACGTAGAGGATGCAATGATAGCTGTGGAGGGAAGGGGGTGAGGGAGAGAGGGAAGGATAACACAACTATAACACAGGAACAAACCAACAGCAGCAAAAAGCATAACAATACTGTACATTCCAGATGGTGTAGGTGTGTGTACAGAGAACACAACTCACCAGGAAGGTTTGGTGGGTGTGGCTGTGGAGTAGTAGAGGACGGAGAGCTCTGAGTACTGACACATGGAACTGTAGCTGTGGAAAGAGGAGAGAAGACAATTAAAGCAGAGAAAAAACCTCTCTATAGTACATCACCAGGCAACCTAACAACAACATATCTAATTAGAGCCCACACAAGGAAATGAATATTCATTCACTCACTGTGTGGAGTGCAGACAGTCCACCATGGAATGATGCCCTCGGCTACATCTCCAAATACCAAAGGCATTTTGGAACATGTCCACACACCATCCTCCACAGTGGCGGGATGAGGTGGGGTGGGGTGGGCGGGGCATACAATGGCTGGGACAGGGGTGTTGTTGGTGTAGCCGAGGGTCTTCCCTGCTTTCTTCAGGCCTGCAAACACTGCATCGTGTGCCACCTTCCACAGCTGTGCTACTTTCTTTGGATGAGTGAAAACGTGGATTTCAAAGTGTGTGAAGTGATCGATAAGCGAAATGGCACCAGTCACCTTCGGGATGGTGAACTGGATCACGTTGCGATTGAGGCATTCCGGAGTTCCTGCCTCGTCCTGCACCACTTCCCAGGGACAGGGGTGAGCATTCTCGGAGGAGAGGAGGTAGGCCACTGTGCTGCAGAACATTCCCAGCAGGGGACCACTGTCGGGGAAGTGCACAGCAAGAGCTTTCTCAACACTCACTTGGTATTGTGCAACCACCTCTGGTGTCTTCACTTGCAGCAGACAAGGCATGAAATACACGTCCTCTGACAGATCGGCAAACACAAGCAAGCCCCTCAGCAGTGTGATCAGCTCCTTGGGTGTGAACAGGGGCTTCTCGTAGTGACTGTCAAACTTGCTCAGAAACTTCTCTGTCACTTGTCCGTAGTCACGAAACTTCAGCTGCTCACCCTCCATGGGGCAAAGTGGCTGGTCTTCCTTTACTTGGCTCATGCGGTAGCTCTCCTCCACCAGCTCCGTTACTTTGTCCAGCAACATCTGTGGATCCATGAATACCAGATCGGGCAGGATATCGGGGAAGTAGAACAGCATGTTCAGACGGTTGAAGAATTGCAAAGCTTCGTCGCATGATTCCTCATCGATCTCCATCGATTCTGCCACAGACCCACACTGCTCTCGAGACAGCACCTTCTTCCCCAGACCCTCCACCACCTGCAGTAGCTTCTGGTACAGAGCATACCATCGCAACGGCACCTTTACCCCCTTCTTCCCCTCCCTCTCTTTACTCAGACACCTCCGAATGGCCTCTGCACATTCCTGGTCTTTCTTCACCGGCTTGGCTGCATTCATGGTAAAGATAAACTCCTCCCCTTTCTTGTTGCAGTACACGATTTGATCCTTGAATTGAGGCAAAAGGATCTCCTTCAGCCTCTTGTGAAGAGCCTCCAGCTTTGACGGCAGCTCACCTTCTGCCACCATGTCTGGGTGGGTGGCAAGGAACAGCAATCTGGGGAGAGGGATGTCCTTGTTCTTGGCAGTCAAGGAGGTCATGGCTCGTGTACACTGCTTCAGGGTCTCTTCGTTGGTCTGGCTGGCTTGGAACTGGAACACCAACTTACCCTCTTTGAAATAGCGGATCATGGATCGTATATCCAGAGACTCGTGAACCTTGAAGACGTAGACAAAGTCGGATGCACCATTCAGGAACACGGGAATCAGTTCGTGAAAGTGAGGCTGACCACCCGAGTCCAGCACAAGAATCTGCCTCAGTCGGAGGATGGGCTCCGAGGAGGGAGGAGAAGTGTTGATGAGAGAGACAAACTCCTCGTCCATGTCGGTCGACTGCAGCACAAAATCTAGGCTCCCTTCTGCCTCGGACTGTAATTTGCCTGTGGGCTTCTTCTTGGTGGATATTGGAATCTCCCTGGCTGCTTCAGATGTTGTGGTAGTTGTTTCCTCTGGTGTCGGTTGGAATGACTGGTCGGCTGTGGAGTGGGGAGGCTGCTGGCCGGGAGAGGCTGGGCTGGCACTGCTCACTAATGCCTCTGCCGCTTCCTTTGGCATTCGCGAACGAATAATTTCGGCAATGGATTCGTTGACTTCTTGTAGTGTCTTGATCTTCCAATGAAGCTTCTTGTCCACGTCCATGAAGAGTACTTCAACGGGTCTCTTCATTAACGGGGTGCTGCATGTCACGTCGGGAGGGTCGTCTCCAAGCATTACGGCGAGGGCACACGTTTTACCACTCCCAGCGATACCGAACATCACCACTTTGTCGATGTCCAGTTCAATGTGGCCTCGTTTCATCTCCTGCGCATAGATCTGTTTGGAATGATACCTGGAACGATGACTGCCTACATGGAGAAAACAAAACTACTCTCTTTCTCTTTGTATAATGCTCTATGTCATGTGATTGTAGTCCCACTAACCAGACTTCATCAAGTCTCTATTGAGGAGCCAACAGAGGAGGTAATGACTCTAAAATTGATGACGTAATGAATCGCATGAAAGAATGCAATTAATCGATGCGTACCGGGAGGCAAGGCGTAGACCTCTTGAGTTCATTGGATAGTTTAACGAAGTTATAGAGTCAGAATACTACCAAAATTGGTTAGAGAGATAGAGCATAGGCCAAAGATGGGTACAAGTGACAAATCTGAGTTAAAATAGATATCCATGAAGTGTTACATGACCTTTACTATTTTCTGCTGTAAGTCGCTGGAAATAGTATATAGGTCATGTAGTTTGATTCTTTTTCTTGAGATATAGGCTATGGTACGTACATGTATACCTGGCTACTAACCTTTGGGGGTCCTCGCTTTACGTTGCTTCAGCAGACGCTGGAAAATGCCATATCATGCCATGTATTTTCAACGGAAGATAGGTTGCTGTGTCAGCAAATTACATGGCGATCACGTGATACTGTCGTACCTCCTCTGGGGAGCCAATGTCAATGGCTGATAATTTCTAATTAAAGCCCACTACACAGTACATGCTACTAAATTTTATGTATAAGAACACTTGACACTTGGCTATAATGAACTGAAGGCCAAGGAGGTGTGGCTTTATTTACATCTTGACTGAGGCTACATGTACCTCACATTTGATAGACCAGCTATACATAGAGACTTAATGTCACACAGCAACACAACACAATGTAACTCCCATGTACACTATCTCTTCCTATATACAGCTGCTATATAAACAAACACATGTACACCCAAATATGGCTAATTTAGGCCTGAAGGCCAAAGGTCACCAGCAATTCCTACGCGAACGTTAACACGCTGTGGAGGGGCATGCTCTAGCTGTACGCCTCTAGCTGTACGCCCGTTTACACCTGGAGGGGAACGCTCTCCCATCTAGCTGTACGCCCGTTTACACCTGGAGGGGAACGCTCTCCCATCTAGCTGTACGCCCGTTTACACCTGGAGGGGAACGCTCTCCCATCTAGCTGTACGCCCGTTTACACCTGGAGGGGAACGCTCTCCCGTCTAGCTGCACACCCGTTTACACCTGGAGGGGAACGCTCTCCCGTCTAGCTGTACACCCGTTTACACCTGGAGGGGAACGCTCTCCCGTCTAGCTGTACACCAGTTTACACCTGGAAGGGAACGCTCTCCCGTCTAGCTGGCTTCGCTCGAGAGCGTTTACAGTTTAGACAGGTGTACAGCTAGACGGGAACACGTTCCTCTCCAGGTGTACGTTCCCGTTATACCTTACATCTGATCCATACTGTATATACAGTACAGATCTGGTGGATACCAAAAACTACAACATGTACCTGTGGGAAACAGCTGCTGGAGATGAGCCAATGCTCTGTGAGGACTGTCATCAAGTTGATATATCCCCAACTGATACAGTACACGTGCCACAAGTCTCCAGGAAGGTGCTGGATGTGAAGAGATGAGGTAGTCAATGGCTGCCTGTTTGCGCTCCTTGGCACTGGAATACTTTGACCTGATCCTCTCCACCTCAGACCGTGGTATGTTTACATCTTCACTAAAGTCATCCCACAGATAATCATCCATGCTGTCCAGTACAGTTGAGAGGTTGTGTGAAGTAAGACTGAGCTCTGGGAACACAACAGGAGAAACAGAGATGGAGACACTCACTACACAACTCTACACTACATCTTCACAACCACCTATCGTAGGGACAGTCTACACACTAAACACAACCTAGGAAATTATGGACACAAATTCTCCTCGGCCGCCACTTCAACCCACAACACTCCTCTACCTGGAATGGATATTTACCAAACATACAAATTATCTCTGTCCCCTGGAAGATCAACTCACCAGCTGGTGTGGATTGCAGGAACACATTCACAGCCTTCAATGCTGTCACCTCCTCCATCCTGTGCAGTGCTCCTGCAACATTCTGCCATGAGGCCCTAGCTACAGTGTGGAGATAGTAGAGCAGTAGTGCCTCCTTCTTCTCTTCCTCTGTCTTGTATGCAGTATTGGACTTGAATTTGTCTCTAACAGCACGAGGAACACCCAGACCATAATAATAATCTCCCAGCTCATACCATTTCTTGACAGATGTCGTAACCGTCCGCAGGTTGTTGATAGTGAGTGTGGGGTCTGCACAGAGAGTAGGACAATCATTGACTAGTGCTCTACTCCATTTCCCACTCTACATATGCTCCACACACAAAAGGGGTGGAATGAAGAGTGGAGTCCATTTATTAGTATTCATCATCTCTTAGTACAGGAGGCTGGCTCTACCATCATCCATTCCACAACATCATGTACATGTACACTCTACATACATGCCAAGTGGACTCCATCCACTCATCCCTTCATCTACATCATGTTAGACCCTCCCTCCTGCACACAGCCTCTAGCTACCTGCCCTACCTGGGACAGCCTCCGCCAGATGACGGATGTTGTCTGCAGCCTCTACACTATCTGGTTTGTTCATCATATCCAGAACACATATCACACTTCTCCAGCTGGCCTCTGGGTCGTGTTCAATGAAATAGTTGATGTATGCCTTTCTTTGTTGAGCCTCACTTGAGAACTGACTCTTAATTTCATCTCGTTTAGACCAAGGGACACCCAGATAGTCCCCCAGAAGATCAGTATCCTTCACCTCCCGTACTGCTCGGAGGACATTCATTGGAGTGAAGGTCATATCTACAGCAGATAACACACCACACACTTACCAACAAAATTACAACAATTATGGCTTCATTTAATTAAGGGGGACGGGAGGCGGGGGCAACGGGGGCCTTAGCAAAATTTTTAAATGACACTATGGCATTTTATCTTTAAAATAGTAGCCTCAAGTATTGAGGGGAGGGTCGGACTACAAACCACTTAACATGTTTAAGGACCTCACAACTCACACACTTACGTTTCTTTTTCATGAAACGAGCAGCCATGTCTTCTCTTGTCTGTACTTCAAGACTGACTACGCCGGCCTCAATTGGGGCGACACCCTACATGGCAGCTGGCTCCACCACTGCACAGTCTACGACACTTTCAAAGGGACACTAGCTACACCCGCCCCCACAATGGCGGCTTCACATCATACTCTCTTCTCGACAACTGACACTCTGCCTGCTAGTCTCTACACTAGTAGCTACACAACACTGTCTACTCACAAACTTCAGTCTCAACACTAGCAGCTGTGAAACTACAGCCGTATTAAAACACTGTTTTGCCGCTTCAAAAAAATGGCGGCAGAAATCTACCCTTCCGTATACTAAAATATACGGGTTCTTTCGTCTAATGCTCATGCGCAATACTCCGGGTGGGGCTGGTTCGTACCATAGACTTACGGTATAGTATCTATGTTCGTACCTCACACGATGCAGTATCCGGAGATACGAGAAGGAGAGAGGGGAGTCTACTGCTCTCTCCCTTCTCTTTCCTTCCCCTTCTCTCCCTCTTCTGCTCTCCCACACCTCATAAATTTCTTTCCCCTTCTTCTCTCCTCACCTCTCCCTGTCAGCTCCATGATACAATATAGTGTCTCTGTGTCCTCCTCTCCTGTTAGCTCCATGAATTTTATTTTTCCTCCCTCTCTTCCTCACCTCCCCTCCTCTGATCCCACCTCCCCTCCTCTCCCCTCCTCCCCTTGTTCTCTCTCCCCCACCCCATTCCCTCTTCTCCCTCTCCTCTGTTTCTCTCACCTTTTATCTCCCTGTCTCCTTCCTCATCCTCCCTCTCACCTTCCCTCCATCAACCCTTCCTCTGTCAGCTCCTCTCAATCACTACCTCCTCCTCCTCCTCCTCCTCCTCCTCCTCCTCCTCCTCCTCCTTCTCCTCCTCCTCCTCCTCCTCCCTCCTGACACAGCAACCCATCTCCTGTTGAAAATGATATGGTATTTTCCAGCATCTACTGAAGCAATGCATAGTGAAAGGGTAGTAGCCAGTTGCACATACAGTAGCCTATATCTCGCATACTCCCACCCACCACCCTCATTCCTAGGCCTCTCCTCTCTCTCTTCTTTCTCTCCGTATCTCCCTACTTCCTTCCCTCCAGTTCTCTCCCATCTACCCCCCCCCCCCCTTCCCCCACCTCTCCTCCCTTCCTCCCTCCCTCCCTCCCTCCCTCTCTCCCTCCCTCCCTCCCTCCCTCCCTTCCTCCCTCCCTCCCTCCCTCCCTCCCTTCTTCCCATACACAAAGCTAATAATTATGTCCAAACTGTATCACACAGTACGGTAGTACTGTGTATATAGGGATTGCTATGGTCTATCCCCATTGAAAACCATATATAAGGTTTTTCATCACTTTCACTTTCAGTTTGCTACCTACTGGACTTCTGTTGACATGAATGTGTAACTATACCCAGAAACTAACTGTGATTATAAAATGGTATAATTTGATGCACAAGAAAGGTGTTAAATTAACAAAAGTTCGTTTTGTAAATTCTCCATCTTCTTCTTCCGCTTTAACAAGCGTAACTCACTAACGGTAACACATCTAAACATGAAACTTGGTACAGTTATGTAGTTCCACCGGGGATAGTGCATCGTCATGTTAAAAATTTTGTAAACAATGTACTTCTTGTAAAATAAACAAAAATAGCCTCAGGCCATGTATTATTAATGGGGCCACACAATCCTATATCTGACTAATGAAAGGGCTGCTAAATGTGAAATTTTTTATGATAGTATAGTTCAATACCCCAATGATCAACGTTGTGATAAAATCTCTGTAAACAATGTAAATCTTGTAATATAACAACAAATAGCCTCAGGCAAGGATTACTGTATCTCACTAATAAAAGCTCCATTGAATATGGAAATTGGTATGATGGTAAAGTGTAATACGCTAATGATCAACGTTGTGATAAGATCTCTGTAAACAATGTAAATCTTGTAATACAACAACAAATAGCCTCAGGCAAGCATTACTGTATCTCACTAACAAAAGCTCTACTAAATGTGGAAATTGGTGTGATGGTAGAGCTTAATACCCTAAAGATCAACATTGTGATAAAATCTCTGGAAACTATGTAAATCTTGTAAAAAATAGCCTCAGGCTAACATTACTGTATCTTACTAACAGAAGCTCTACTAAATGTGAAAATTGGTATGATGGTAAAGCTTAATACCCCAAAGATCAACATTGTGATAAAATCTCTGTAAACCATGTAAATCTTGTAAAAAATAGCCTCAGGCTAGCATTACTGCATCTTACTAACAGAAGCTCTACTAAATGTGAAAATTGGTATGATGGTAATGCTTAATACCCCAAAGATCAACATTGTGATAAAATCTCTGTAAACCATGTAAATCTTGTAAAAAATAGCCTCAGGCTAGCATTACCGTATCTTACTAACAGAAGCTCTACTAAATGTGAAAATTGGTGTGATGGTAGAGCTTAATACCCCAATGATCAATGTTGTGATAAAATCTCTGTAAACAATGTAAAACTTGTAATATAACTACAAAATATCCTCAGGCAATAGTTAGCTATATCTCGCTAAAAAAGTAGCACAAAATGTGGAAATTTGTGTGGTGTTAAAGCTTAATATCCCAATAATTAATGCTGATGTAATCTTGTAAATAGTAGCCCCAGGCACTACTTTGCTGTATTTCATTAATAAAAGCTCCACTAAAAGTAAAATTTGGTACAATATAATACACAAACAATTGATGTTGTGATAAAAATGTTGGATAGCCTCAGGCTATAAGCTCTATTAGCTAATATGTTTGCTACCAAGTAAACTACAAAAATAGCAAAATGCATGTAGTTAGGTCCATAAAAAAATGATGGGAGACAAGTAAATAAAAAATTTAGGAAATTTGAAAGGAAATATAGGGATTGCATAAAAAGGAACGGAGACAAGATTGGGACACAGACATGTTATGATATATCGACGTACCCATAATGTTACGTTGATATATCATAACATGTCTGTGTCCCAATCTTGTCTCCGTTCCTTTTTATGCAATCCCTATATTTCCTTTCAAATTTCCTAAATTTTTTATTTACTTGTTACTAATAGTAACTGTCACTAATTATAAAGTCACATGATCCAGTTTTTTCTTCATAGCGAATATCACTGCCAACCACAATATAGTCCTTAAGGGGTTAAAAGAAATATAGTTAAATACATCTCATGTTTCCTTCCCCAGCACAAATAAATGCACACAATAATTACGTGTATCAGAGAAGGCCTGAGAACTGAGGCTAAGATGTTTGTATATACACATCCAATCCCTGAAATCAGACACTTTATTGATTGGGTCACTGTCTTCCCTCCTTGAGGTGTCTGGAGTGGAGAGGCTCTAGCTATACTGACCTCTCTCAGTTCCAGTGTAGGGTTGGTAAAGGACACTCCATCTCTTGTTGGTATGGGGAAACCTGCCTGGGTGTACTCTGTGTGTATGGGAATGGAAGAATGAAACCAAGTGAACTCCCCTGTGGAATTGTCTCTCCTTCTAATGGTACTCCACATTAAAAACTGGCATAGAAAATAATTGTTAATAAATGTGAACTGAGACATTAGTTATACAGTGACTACATTACCATCCTAATATTATAGCCTTCTATTCAAACCCTACAGCTAGATCCACTGACAGGTTACTTACTGTTGATGTAGTCAAGTCCTAGTGTAGTCACCAAGTGAATAATTAACTTCTTCAAATCCTGACACTGTAAAGGTTATACTCATGCAGTGTATAATTACTGTAGTTGTTATAAGGAAAAATCCAACTCACATCAAAGTTTTCATTGACTGAATTAACAGCACTAGTATTTATTCTGAAGGAATAACAATTTTATTGTAGTCTATTGCATAGAGAGTGTCTTACTTTAAGTTGGACACTTTTCCACAGATATAATATTGTCCATTTGTCTTGTTAAGGTAAGGCTTTACGTCAGCTTGAACACTCTGCAATGAAGATAGTGAACTGTGACGCTAATGAATGTGTCTGACTAATAATAATGTTCATGAGGCTACCATGCCAGTGCCCTGATTAATATGTCCTTATTTCAGGGAGATGATATAGTGAGATGTCCTCATTCTAGGAGTTAAGGGCTGTTACTATAGCTAGCCGTAAACAGTGGAACCCCTCCAAGTAGGACCCTTTGAAGTGAAGACAGCTCAATATACTGGACAGCCTTTGCTTAAAGGCATATTTAGAGTCACCACCACAGTAAAGATGGTGTCCATACAATGTAAAGTATACTCACCAGGCTAGTGGCAACTCACCATGTTAAAAGTACAAGCCAATTCCCAATGCCCATCATTCTCAGTATAAGTACTGGCATTCCCTTCACCTCGCATGATGGCAGAGTTGTTACTAACATTCAGTCTTGGGTAGTCTGTTGCAGCAACTTTAAACAATGTTTTTCCATTGCAAAGTGACAGCTACATGTGTTCAAAAGAAATGAGATAGTTTAGACCTCAGAGACAATTACAGTGCACCACAAGTCACCCACGGCAGTCATTTTTTCAAAGAAAATTAAACTGCCTCAGGTGGAATTTGAACCTCAACACTCTGCTCTAGACAGATGCTCTACCAACTGAGCTACTAAGGCAACTTAGCTGGCTGGGCTACATCATATAATGAAAAAAACCCCAACAAACTCCCTGAAATTGATATTTTTTTCACCGTATAGTTATATGTCAAAAATCCTGCTTTCCAAAAGGCATACAAAGCAGTTTCAGCCACATAATTGGTAGCAATGATGTAAACCATTTTTGAATCGTTGAAGTCAGCCGAGGGGTCTGGTAGTGGAGGGGGGTCGAAGGGGGGGTCGTAGGACTTCGTATGTAGTAGAAATTCCCCCTGCAAGAGGTGTAGCAGTAATTACTTCTTTATTTGGAACAGATTATACATACATTTGTACATTGGGGGGGGGGGGGGGATGGGGGAGTTGTCTATGTTACTGGGTTGGGGGGGAGTTGTCTATGTTACTGGGTTGGGTGGGTGGGGGGAGTTGTCTATGTTACTGGGTTGGGGGGGAGTTGTCTATGTTACTGGGTTGGGTGGGTGGGGGGAGTTGTCTATGTTACTGGGTTGGGGGGGAGTTGTCTATGTTACTGGGTTGGGTGGGTGGGGGGAGTTGTCTGGGTTGGGTTCCTTTCTCCTTTTTTTGCTCTTTCTATATGCTACCTGCTAGTGTGCTACACACATGTATTTTCATGGCTATAAGAGGTGTGTTTATTTCTATGTACCAGTTCTTCATTACCTTATGATCAGCAACAATATGGCCTTCATCAGTGAAGTTGACATTAGACACTAGAGCATAGTTTATAAGGACTCCAGATTCATCATTGACCTTCAAAACAACTGTATTGACATGTATGTAACAATACAATACTTTGGGAATGTGATATGGAATGTGTAGAAACTCCACCTGGAATGGAATGGACATACGTGTTCCCTGTAGTGTTTAACCAATTGATAATCTGTGCACAGGCCTGTGGGACAACAGCTTGATAAATATCTTACAGATAACAGTAAAGTATACTGTGCACTATATATCTTCTACTGATTCATTACCTTTGTGTTGAGTTCTCTAGTGGCTGAGTCTTCAATTGCTGGGCCGAAGAGATTATAGAGAAAACTGTGAATGAAAGATAAATTGAGAAATGAATGAAAAATAAATTGAATAAATTGAGACACACTACTATTAAACATTCGTAATGTCAAAATTTACACTAACACTACAGTGGAACTCTTGAATCAGGAGATAAACACATATTTACTGCTTTTATATCTCAAAGACATTTGAACTTTCATTCTATCAATACATTGCCTAGAACCCTTGAATCAAGATCAGAATACTTATTTACTGCCCTTATTCCTCACAGAGACATTTTATTCTATCAATACATTACCTAGAACTGCCATGGAAAACAATGTCAAGTTTGTCGACTGATAGTGAACATTCAGTTGCATTGATCATGAAGTGACCGTCAGTTTTATTGGCCAGTACATCGACCGTCACACTCACAGACAGTCCATGAATTGAGGCATCAACTGAGCCATAATCTGTAAGATGAGGCCTATAGAGAATTGGAAATATACAGTAGTTACTCTATATACAATCCATACATCCATGGCAGGGAAGAAAGTATCTACATTTAAGGAGCTCTGCTTAGGTGTACAGTAAGACCTCTGTAATGAATGGACTGAAGGACACCTTGTGTAGGACACCACATATCATGTAGGACATGCAGGACACTTTATGTAGGGCACCACCATATGTAGGACATCTTTCTGTAAGACCTCTGTAGTCAGGACACACTTGAACTAAAGGACACCTGACACCTGTACTATTTGTGTGCTATCAACCCATGAGTTTAGATACCTCACACCACACAAGGAAACTCTACACTGTGATTACCATTCGTCCTCCATATATGACCAGTCACTAAAGAGAGATGCAGATATGTCATTGTCAGTCAGGACCACACCCCTTATATCACTGGTCAGAGATGAGTTCCCAAAATCCAAACTATTGATAGTCAAACTATATGGGAAATAGTGAAGAGTGAAGGTACCAGTTTCATTCTCTCTTCTCAAACCAACCTAGGTTCTCCCTCCCTCCCTCCCTCCCTCCCTCCTTCCCTCCCTCCCTCCCTCCCTCCCTCCCTCCCTCCCTCCCTCCCTCCCTCCTTCCCTCCCTCCCTCCCCCCCTCCCTCCCTCCCTCCCTCCCTCCCTCCCTCCCTCCCTCACTCACTCACTCACTCACTCACTCACTCACTTGCTTAATGTATAATTCAGTGTAACAGTTTCAGCTCTCTTGGGATTATGAGACTCTTCAATTGGAGGAATAGTATGATTACACAGCCAGTCTATCAGTACAGAATATCCAACTTGATGAGCTACAATCAAATAGACACCAGATAAGCTAGGTCACAAGCTAGTTCACTCCACCTCCAAGCTAGAGGCTAAATGTATATTCTGTTAGCTAGCCATATTATTCAGTTGTCTGAGGTGGAATGGGTCACATACCATATTTCAAGCCTTTGGCTGTCAGTATAGTACGGAATCCAGGGTTTACTGCTCCAGTATGCAACACCTGCCAGCTGAGGAGTGCAGTCATCCATAGTCCACAGAACATATGTAACTTCATCTCTTCAATCGCCGTATTCTCAATAAGACTTGACTGCAAAATTCTACACAAGCAAAAGACACTCACTCTAGTATACTAGACATGTACCCAAGTTTCTCTCACTAGTTTACTAGGCATGTATCCATAATACATGCCTCATGTGATGTGATATATAGCAACATATGGACATGTTGTTTATTCACGAGATGGGTTGTTTTGAGTTTCAGTTTCTGAACCTGAGTACATACTTATGGATGTTTGCAATCCGCCCCTTCTAAGACTATAACACAACACAACACTATATCATATAAGTATATACTTTGTATATATTACACACTGTACGTGGGAACAGAAAGAGATTACGTATATTTACATTGAAACTGGTGATTTTATACAGTCAAAGTTCTTCTAAAATACATCAGAGTTTATGTTGGAGGAACCTCCCTATTCTGGACCCCTGAAGCAAGGCACCTTAAATGTAACCCACTTTTTCCTGTCCCAAATGCAATTGGGACACTCACTATAATCAGGGCACTTCTATCCCATATGTCTGATCTTTTTGGTGACTGAATGCACAGAGTATATAGTATGTACATGCCATATACATCGATATCAAGAAGGTTAAAAACTTGATCATGTTATACGCACATCATGTATGTATTGAAACACACTTTAAATAGTCTGAAGTAATGGCAATACTGAAATGTTCTATGTAATAATAGTCTCAAGTAACACTTGAAGTCTAGAGTATAATGCCCCTCAGTTTCTTCAAGTAATCATCACTGTATTTAGCATCAGCTCCTACCTCCACATAGCCCTGTGTGGAGGTATAGGGTGAACCTAGTCCCGATTAGTGAGGTGTCCTAATTAGTGAGGTGTCCTAATTAGTGAGTTGTCCTGATTTAAGAGGTTATATATATGCAGGCATTTTGAACAGCAACATGTCTCTTCATCGAGGTTTCCTAGTCACGACGCAAGGAATTTCAGATAGAATATACTGCATGATCAAAACCAAAAGAACAGTAAGTGGGTGGAGTACTTATGTTTACCTCTCCAAGTTTCAGGGTGGGGTTGACAAGGGACACCCCATCTTGAATTGGTATGGGAAAACCTGCATTTGTGTACTCTGTGCATGGAGGAAGAATAAACAGTTTTGCATATATGCAATGTTCATGTTGTGATAGCATGCAACATACATACCATTGATGTAGCAGAGACCGAACGATGGAGCAAATGTAGTAATAAGTGTCTTTAAATTGGAACACTGCACATTACAGAGTGACACAATGGACAACACATTTTGTACCACTAAGTCAACTTACATTAAAGTTTCCAATATTTGATTTAGCAAGGCTAACATTAATCCTAAGAAAAATATCAGTCTTCAATAAAATATTTGTATGGTAGACTGCTTGTGTGTCATTGACCTTGGATTGGAGACATTAGCAGACACAAAGTATAGTCCAGCAGTGTAGTTATACCATAAACTAGGCTTTATATCAGCTTCTACACTCTGGTAGATATATGATATGAGATAAGAGTGAAAGGGAGTTGAATCAATGAAGCAGAGGTAACTCACCAATGCTAAGGTGAAGGCCAACTCCCAGTTGCCATCATTATAAACGTACATACTTGCGTTGACTAGAGCTCTCATGACAGCAAGTCCCTCGGTAATATTAACTCTGGGATAGTCGCTTGCAACGACGCCAAACATCACCTTCTTATCAGGGAATTTCTTGCAAAGTTCCTGCATTTCAAAACAGAGAGTGTGCAGTTGTCCTGATCAGTGATGTGTCCTGATTTGTTTATACAAGTATGTATGATTATATCTTTCCGAAACTTATTGCTATAAATAAGATGTTTGATGTACAATTTCGGCGAGGTGCCCTAATCAGTGGAGTGTCATGATTTCAGAGACACAAACAAACATAGCAAAGCCATCCTATTTATCGATTTGAAAATCCATTGTGCATGTTAAACTCTATATAGCCACACATACTGGTGACACCGTGCTACAGTATGCAGACGTTGTGCTCAAAACTGACGGAATCTAATGAGAGAGCAAAAATGAAGATAAATACATAATTGTTGAAAAAGAAATAATTCTTCTACCATATCATTGGAGATGTTATAAGCCAAAAACCCAGCTTTCCAAAAGGCATATGATGCTGATTCAGCAACATAAGTGGTAGCAATGATGTAAACCATTTTTGATTTGCTGTAGTGCGAGGGATCTGGTAGAGGAGGCGGATCAAAGGGAGGATCTTGAGGATTGGAAATAAGTAAAACTTCCCCCTATAAAGAGATATAAATATCGGATAATAATGAAGTCACATTTTGTAAATGCATGGGCAAAAGTTCAAAGATACTAGTTAGTTATTTTGATACCTTGTGGTTGGTGACTATGTAACCTGGGTGAGAGAAGTCTGGATCAGAGACCAGAGCATAGCTTATCTCCACTAGATCACTGACATTAAGAACAACTGCATGGGTGACGTGGCAGGGAGGATGAAAAACGGGTTTTGATGATTTACAAGTATTACTAACCAGGGAGTGATCCGACAATTCTATTGCCTGCTGTGTTAATAAATGTTGTGGCCTTTAAGCATACCTACATAATTTACCAGTAATAATAGCTCATGCTTGAATAGAAATCTTTTGGCATATATATATCTATACCATCTTGTTTAATTGTTCCTTTAGTGAACTTTCAATTGCTGAATGGAACAGATCATACAGCCAGCTGGGAGTGGAAATGAGATTGTTTTGCACTGACAGCCAATCATGAAAAGTCTATATTGGTGTGTGGGTACTCTTTAACCCTGAAATCAGGACATCTCACTAATCAGGACACTTTCATCAATCCAGGTCTATTGTATGTACATGTCCCACCCGAGGCAGCTAATTTTTCTTTGAAAAATAACTGCTTTGGGCAAGTTGTGTTGTGTTGCCTTGCCTTGTCTTTCTAAGCATTTCATGGATAATTAAAGTCATTTAGGGTAGATCCCTATAGTTAAACCAATAATTAACATACCTCATTCCCCCATGAAAATCTACTTTGATGGTACCAACATTGAAGGAGCACCCAGTAGTGTTCAGTTCCACATGTCCACCAGTTTTATTTTCTTTCGCAATAACACTCATACTCAATGATATTGCACTGGCAGATATATCCACTGAGCCGTGATCTTTCAAATGAGGCCTGAAAACAGCATCAAAGAGCGACAGTTGTGTTGACATAAACAGTATATAGCTATAGCAGTTGGGAGTTTCGAGCTGTGATTAATGGGATGCATCGGTACCATCCCTATATAGAGAGCCTATGACTCTCTGATGTAGCCCCAAGTATCAACGTAAAACTACACACTAAAATGCTACATCAAATTTCTGACCAAGTATCAAAATGCTACCGGTATAGCCCCAAGTATCTCTTCTACTATTGCATGCGATGGAAATCACGTAACTCCCCCGAAGAACCTGGGTACGAAGCTAGGTATAATCATGAAATTATGTACACACTAAAATGCTGCAGTTACTTTAGCCCTCTCTATGCATTAACAACTTGTCAAGTTGAAAATAGCTCTAGAGTGTATGTTGTGAAGTGGAAAGTGTCTCTGTACCATTGATCCTCTCTGTATGACCAGTCTGCTGAGATGGAGAGAGATGTGTCATTGTCCGTTAGAACAACACCCCTTAAATCACTTGTCACAGACGAACGTCCAAAGTCCAAACTCTCAATGACAATACTGCATGTAAGCAAGTGAATAAATGTACAGTGGAATTTTGAATACCTCTGAAATATGGACATCTCTCAGTGTGAAATGTCAGATTGACACTTCACATTGTCTGTTGCCCCAAGGCAGGACTGGTGGAAGCTATTTTTCATTGCTCATGCTAGAACCTTGCTAAAGCATGCCTCTTCCCCATAAGGGGAATAAGAAGGTATAATGGTTGTGCTATGTTGAAGCACTTGGACCATCACCTATGCAAGTATCCATGTGGTTTTATTACAGAGAGAAATTGTAAGTCTTTTTAATGTTACATAGACATGTACATCTACTTCATATATGCCCATACAGTCTCTTACTTGCTGATTGTGTACTCCACAGTAACAATTCCCTTATACTCCCCAGACATGGGAGGAATGGTAAAGTTACGTAGAGTCTCTTTGAGAATTGGAAATACCACTTCGTTAACTGCAGCACAAACACAGGTGCATGGAATCGACAATCAAATATATATATATAAGTGAAAAGTAATTATGTACTAGCCTTAATCTCCATCTATTATATACGTTTTTTACCGTAGTCTAGTCCCTTCTGAGTGACGATGACACGGAATCCTGGGTTTACTGCTGTGGTGGACGGTACTTCACAGCTCAGTACAACAGCTACCCAAACCAGGCTGACAAGAAGGAGCTTCATCTTCTCCAATAATAACAGCTCACACAGCACGATATGCAAGTGGTTTCGCTTCGGAAGGTAACGCCGCAACTACAGGTATAAACCGCGCATGCGCATTGTTACAGCAGTGTTATCCGCGTACTTCCCGTTTGACATGTTTACCGTATTCCCGTCAGACACCAGACCATACATGGCCCTAACGATATATAAACCTTCTACTGTTTATTATTTTAAGCTTGTATCGTTATTTTCAGTTCGTGGTGGAGAAATGGGCCTGTTTTTGTCATATGATGACACAACCTATGTTTATCACGAGCTAAGGTATACATCGTGGGTTCGAGTCCCACCCGAGGCAGTTTTTTCTTTGAAAAATAACTGTCTTAATTGGTTGTGTTGCTTTGTCTTTCTGTGTTGCATTGCCTTGCCTTTCTTTCTAAGCATCTCATGGATGATTAAGTCATACACTAGTATATATATTACTAGTATATGTACCTACCAGTTGCATACGGTACTATTACATATATATATATAGCTGGCATCATGTTGTTAGAAAACAACAAAAAGGTAGCCGTATACGTATGGTGCTTATTAAAGATCACAACTGATAATACATGGTACAAGATAAGAAGTATTAATACAATGACATCATCAGTCAAATATTAGTCATAGCCCCTGAAAAGAAAAAAATTATTATTAAAATTCAAAATTTTTATCAACTTTATCCTTACCTCACATACTGGGCTACATCCCAATTAGTGTCTAATTTCAGGGGCCCCTCGATTTCAACCCCTTCACTGGTGACCACGGCAATTTCATACTGCGCAAGAGATACAATCAAAGTGGAACTCCTCTCTAATCTGAAACATTTCTGGGGTCCAATCTAGACAGCACTGCTGTCTAAAGTGTTATCTAAATTGGACCCCAGAAAATACGACATTATTGTTACAGCAGCAGGTGCCCTGTTCATTGAGTGTCTTCACTCCAGATTACACCTAATTAGAGGGGTTCCTCTCCCTAATGAAACTCAGAAAAATTTGCAGCTCCAAATCCTGTTTAAAACCCTCCAGATGAGGACATGTCACTATTTAGGACACCTCACTAATCAGGACACCTCACTAATCAGACCACTTCACCAATGAGAGGGCACTCTCTAATAGTGCTAGAATGTAACATACAGTGGACAGTGCTCTGCAGTCTCTGTAGAAGAGTATTGTCATCGATCGCTCTAGAGCATCTTTAGCTTCCTCTCGAGTTTGAGCTGGGTTATTTTCATAAGCTCCTCTCAATAGCGGCTGTGTGTGTGTGTGTGTGTGTGTGTGTGTGTGTGCGCGTGTGTGTGTGCATGTGTGTGTGCGTGCGTGTGTGCGTGTGTGTAAAAAAACAAAACTACCACCACATGGTACACATTTTTTACAGATAGGCATTTTGACACATTTCATGGAATTCCAATAGTTGATCTTGTGAACTATAAATGTGCAGTTGTAGGCCAATCTGTAAAATTTTTTGTGCCTTGAAAATTTAGTGCTATGATGTATATACCAACCTGAGCTATGTAGCTTCCTAGTCCAGTAGCCAGCGTCGGTGCTTCAAATGCAGTGCCCACAGAGTTAACATATCCAAGAAACCTATAGTCATATGGGGGTTAACCTCCTCATTCTTGAAAATAATCACAAATCCACTTACGGCTTTTCATCGTCATATCCTCCAACAATGATAGTGTTCCAGAGAGGGTTCAATCTGGTTCTCTTGTGATACATAAACTGGGCTAACCAGCTAAACAGGTTTTGTGGTTCGTACTTATGACCGTCATTGAGTGACTCTGATTCCAATCTGAGAGAAAATGTGATGTAAGATTTAAAATCTATGCAGTGGAACCTCTCTAATCTGGACACCTTTGGGACAGAAGAAAGTCTATTGATTAGTGAGGCGTCCTGATTTCAGGGGTTGAAATGTACGTATTTGGGACAGCAAAAGGTGCCTTGTTTATCGAGGTGTCCTCACTTCAGGGTTCAAGATTAGGCATGCACAAAGTGTCCTGATTAGTAAGGCGTCCTAATTAGTGATGTGTCCCGATTTAGGGGTGAGAAATACACAAACAGTTTATGAACAAAATAAGATGCTATCATTGTTATTAGAATTAAGAGTAATACTGACTGAATATATTCAAAAATTCTGTCCAAGTGTTGGAAGTCGGCATAGTCTCCAGTAGCTGCTATCACACAAGTCTCTGTCACTTTACGGAGCCTAGAGACACTACGAAATCTTGCCAGAGAACCATATGACCCTTGAGAAGCAAGCAGAGCAAATTAGTGAGATAGTGTGACATAGCTTTGGACATGTACAGACTACCCTCTGAAATGAGGACACCTCTCTAATAGGGACACATCTTCAGGTCTCAACTCCATTGAAGCCTGTACATACCACCCTCTGAAATGAGGACACATCTCTAATAGGGACACATCTTCAGGTCCCAACTCCATTGAAGCCTGTACATACCACCATCTGAAATGAGGATGCCTCTCTAATAGGGACACATCTTCAGGTCCCAACTCCATTGAAGCCTGTACATACCACCCTCTGAAATGAGGGCACCTCTCTAATAGGGACACATCTTCAGGTCTCAACTCCATTGAAGCCTGTACATACCACCCTCTGAAATGAGGACGCCTCTCTAATAGGGACACATCTTCAGGTCCCAACTCCATTGAAGCCTGTACATACCACCCTCTGAAATGAGAACACCTCTCTAATAGGGACACATCTTCAGGTCCCAACTCCATTGAAGCCTGTACATACCACCCTCTGAAATGAGGGCACCTCTCTAATAGGGACACATCTTCAGGTCCCAACTCCATTGAAGCCTGTACATACCACCCTCTGAAATGAGGACACCTCTCTAATAGGGACACATCTTCAGGTCCCAACTCCATTGAAGCCTGTACATACCACCCTCTGAAATGAGGACACCTCTCTAATAGGGACACATCTTCAGGTCCCAACTCCATATAACCACACCCTGATGCCTCACCTAGTGTGTCAGCAGCCAGCATTACTCCTCCGTCGAATGTCACACCCAACACAGACGTACCAGTCACCATGGGTCGCCTAGTCAAAGGAAATCACTCCAAATCATGCGCACCACAAGCTTTCGGTGAACGCACACAACTTACAGCGTGTGTTTCACTGGCTGCGTGGCGCCTCCGAGGACAGGGAAGTTGTGCAGTCCTCCTAATGATGGACCTCCACTCCACAGAGGCGGCGCTGGAGAAGAGAACGGGCCTGGAACATTCATAGCCATAGTGCTTGTATACACGTTGCAACTGGTGGCACAATGACCTTTGACCCCAGAGGCAGTAGTACGTCACGTGAACGCGTCACCATTCAATAGATGCTGCATCAGCAAAAATTGCAACTTGAGCGTCATATGACGCATTCTATGACGCTTTCCCAGATATCACCTCCCACGCGCGCGCCCCGCCCAAGTGTGATTGTTGATGACGTTTTAAGTGAGGTATAAACCATGGAGTTTAGTATCTGCATGTATGACTGACTGATCTGTATTGTACATGTAGTCCCTGGAATCAGCTACTGATGGACTTGAGTCTCTTTGCAGTTTGCTTGCCTTTTGCTCCACCCCCAATAGAAGCTCTTCTCTTTTTCCCCACATTTTCGATGTCTTCTTTAACCCCTTCATCACCCTGCTCGGAATCCTCCAATATAGCCACGTCTGGGGAGTTCGATCGTTCAAAGTCAGCAGACCCCTCTCTGTGTTCTGTAGTCAGCAGCTGTACAATGGTCGAATTTCCCTTTGTACCTTGTAACCCTGAAGGTCCCTCTGTGCTACTGTCTGCAAAATAAAAAAAAAGCCAGTACTCTCTAGTGTAGCCAAAAAGAAAGTGTGTGATTGGTGAAGTTTCCTACAGGTAACTGGTAAGCTGTATTGGCATTACATCACTAGAAGCACACATTAGCATTATGTATTTACTCTGTTGTGTTTATAAACAGAGACATAAACAAAAATTTAAAAGTGGGGGGGGGGGGGGCTTAATGATTTTTGATCCAGCACACACAGTGTGTGGGTTAAGGGCATATAACAATATTTAAAAGTGGGGGGGCTTAATAATTTTTGATCCAGCACACACAAAGTGTGTGTTAAGGGAATATAACAATGTCTGCATCATTCAGATTGTAACAATATGTTGGCTAGCAATATGGAAGTAGGATGGAGAAAAGAGTAGTAGCAAAGAAGAAAGTGAACCACACCTACCATACATGGATCTAACTCAACAACTGTGTACTGTATGATCTAAACATCAGGCAGAACTGAAGCCCCCCACTACCCCACCATAGAAGAAAGTGAACCACACCTAGCATACATGGATCTAACTCAACAACTGTGTACTGTATGAGCTAAACATCAGGCAGGACTGAAGTCCCCCACTACCCCACCATAGAAGAAAGTGAACCACACCTACAATGTAGCATACATGGATCTAACTCAACAACTGTGTATTGTATGAGCTAAACATCAGGCAGGACTGAAGCCCCCCACTACCCCACCATAGAAGAAAGTGAACCACACCTAGCATACATGGATCTAACTCAACAACTGTGTACTGTATGAGCTAAACATCAGGCAGGACTGAAGCCCCCCACCATCCCACCATAGAAGAAAGTGAACCACACCTACCATACATGGATCTAACTCAACAACTGTGTACTGTATGAGCTAAACATCTGGCAGGACTGAAGCCCCCCACCACCCCACCATCCCCCCACTCCCTGTCTACACTCATGATAACCATAGCCCTATCTATAATACATCATGTTACTGCACCTGTTCCTTTGGGCATACCTATATATATATTACTGGTTACATGCAGAAAGAGCTGCATAGTATACTCAATGGGCTTCATTGTACACTGAGGTAGGGTACTCTGAGTCTTTTCCGGAATCGGATTATATAACATATGGTCCTCCCTTGTACTAAAGCCCCAAAGCTAATTAAAGCACGTACTTTTGTGACAGAAGAAATTGTCTTGATTAGCAAGGTTTTCTGACTGTACACAAACTTGGTATTTATGGATAGCAGTATCCTGTTTAAGAGATGTCTTTATTTCATGGGTGCTGATTAGACTAGGAACACTATTAAATATTGAAACAGTCAATAACTTCAAAGTTACACTAACATGTATTCTTTTGTCTTGTGTATATAACACACACTAAAGAGTATTAAAAATGTATTACCCTTATCCAACTGCCCTTGTAGGGCTCAGTACAAAGTGTACTCTTACGTAATATTTATGCCAAGGCTGAATCCAATGATTGGCAGGCCATTGCATTCCAGTGGTATCAACAGCTATTACACCTTAGACTTATGACGTGTATGTAAACACACAGTTCTAGAAGGTCAGGGGTACAAAGAGTGCACAAGTGTTCTCTGCCACAAGCCAATTCTTCTCTAATGGTGATTGGTTTAGCACAACACCCTTATCAAATAACACAGAGGCAGTTCACCAACGCTATTTTATACATCCGGTAGGCATGCTTTAACCCACAAGCAGGGCTAAAATTGTGGGAAAAAATTCATTATCAGATACGATGATGAGTGATAATCCTCATCGTATCTGATAAACGCAGTAACTTAAGTACTACAACTTGTGTACTTTGACCACTATACCCACAAAGAGGCCAATTAGATAAGACAAAATATTTCTACACCAAAGATGAGTAAAGGACAACATTTGATGAAAGGAATGCTACCGTGCACATTCTTTGCTACTATAAATTGTTTACAACAAGCCTCCACTTATTTTTCATGGAAATATTGGCCTATAAATATAAGCTTACTTAGTCCAATGGTTTTTTTGTACATTCAAAACTTGTGGCATTGATGACTGATGATCCTAAATGCAGTAACTTAAGTACTACAACTTGTGTACTTTGACCACTATACCCACAAAGAGGCCAATTAGATAAGACCAAAATACTTCTGCACGCAAAGATGAGTAAAGGGCAACATTTTGGTGAAAAGAATGCTATGGTGCACATTCTTTGGTACTATAACAACAAGCCACCACTTATTTTTCATAAAAATATTGGCCTAAAATATAAGCTTACTTAGTCCAAGGCGTTCCTTCAAAACTTGTGGCATTATCAGATATGATGATTGATAATCTAAATGCAGTAACTTAAGTACTACAACTGACGTATTTTGACCACTATACCCAATTAGATAAGACCAAAATACTTCTGCACGCAAAGATGAGTAAAGGGCAACATTTGGTGAAAAGAATGCTACGGTGCACATTCTTTGCTACTATAAATTTGTTTACAGAACAACCCATTACTTATTTTTCATAAAAGGAATGGAAAATGTAATAGTAAGCTTACCAGGGTTTCATAGAGGATTTTATGTTAGGGGGAAAGCAGTGGGTTTACGGTCATTTAGGGTGATGATGTCTATTACTTATTACAATTAAAGTTCAAAACTCTGGGGGGGGGGAACTCACGCTAGGTTCCCGTATGAAACCATGCTTACTTAGTCCAAGTCGTTCCTCGTACATCCTCAACTTGACTAGCATCTGATTTCTCTCCTGCCGCAGTTTGCGATACCTCTCTTCACGATCGGCCATAGACATGTATGCCAGAGGGCGATTAGAAGACGGATCCGTCCACGATTCTCGCTCTGCAGGGTCAACTTCACACGCTTTGGTAGCTAAACGCACTACACTGTTTTGGAGGTACTTGCACTGCTTACACATGTTCTGTAGAGTGCGGTCCCTTTTGGAAAATATTCCTGACGGAACGTGCCATATGGGACAGTGTTCGTGGTCGTATCGCTGGATGTGATACGTTTCCAGGATTCGTACGTGGCTTGGATGGTAGCCAAGAACAGTGTACTTATCCCTGTAGCCAGGGAGACCGGGGCAAATAACGTGATCCGTGCTCAGCTCAGATAAAATGTTTTCCACTTCTTCAACAACAAACAGCTTGGTGTAGACTGTCTTATAGGCTGGGAAGAGAATCTGAAACTTGACAATTCTGTTGCTAGATACCAGGATTCTTGCAACGACCACAGGACCCAGCTCTGGATCAATGTGGAAGTCTTTCTGTCTTACTTGCAGCCACTTGAGGCTCTGGTCCCCTTGACTCGGTACTACCTCCACATGTAAGTGACTGGATTGATCACTAGCACAGAAGCATTTGTAGAAGAGCATAAGGTCCACTTCATCATTAATTTGCTCCACAAGTGAATCGTGATTGGAGGACGTTGATAAAAGATCCTTGAGTGCCCCTGAAGGGCTGCTCGATTTATTCTCCTTAGTGTGATCCTGGCCTTGTTTTTGCTGTTTGGAAATTTTTTGTATCACAGAAGGGGTTGAGGAGGCTGAAGTTTGATTGGTTTTTGCCAGTACAGAATGGTTAGGAGAACTGTAGGACTCTTTTTGGAGATGCGGCCGGCCAATATCTGGAATGGATGATGGTTGAGCAAACTTTGAAGAGGGTGGAATCGGTCGATTAAGTGACGAAGTAGCTACAGAGGACACAGTCATTTTGTCACTTGCCAGTGCTGGATGACAACCGGGGACATAATTTAATATCTCAGGCGATTGTAGGGTCTCCATTCCAAGCCCCACGGAAGGTGCATTAGATGTTGCCTGCTGTTGAAGTGACACGTTCGTAAAACTAGTCGGTGCAGTCAAAATGCCATATGGGAGGCTTGGATTCCTTATGCTAGGTAGTTGAGGTACCACGCCAGATATATTGAGAAATGACAGGGGCAGGGCGGGGGCCACGGGGAGGGGGGCAGTCAGAAAAATTTGACCAGTAGGGGTAACAAATGGAAACGGGGTGTTCCCAGTTGCAGGAGGACAAGATCGAAGTTGTGGTGCAAACATGACTGTATTGGTTGAGGGAAGGTTTAACGTATGTGAGGTACCAGCTGTGGACAATGGGGCATGAGCACTGCTTGTTAGTGTTGTTGCAATAAAACCTGACGTTGCTTGATTTTCAGACATCCTCTAAAATCTGAGCATGCCGTCCGGTGCTACTTCCATTGACACTAGCAGCCTCTTGAGTCGACGTGATATCTGTTTATAATAAGAAATTATTATTTGTCAACGATTATGTAACCAAACTCGTAAGTACCACGCAATCTTTAGCAAACTGTTACATGGTTGCAGTATACACTATTACGATGTTTGTGCAAGCTGTATATAGGGTAACTTGCCGCGCTGAGCGCCGTTCTTTGCAAACTTGAGACGCACTGAAAGGCAACCTTACGACGCACGCCTATATGCAGCTAGATACAGGAATATTCATACCTTCTTCCAAGGATGTTTGCTTTGCTACTTTCCGTCTCCGAAGCATCGATGTTCGTCCTGCAGGTAACGCATCTCGCGGTTGTTCGAGAACGTTGGCCGCGCGCGCTGATATACACTCGTTGATCAAGTGACGTAAGAGTGACGCGTTCACCTCCGACCCTCTTGACCCTGTGTTGTCAACAAAAATTTGGCAAAACACAAACTCTCGTCCTTTCGCGTGCAGAGCTCGTGTCGTCGTTTTACCCAGAGGCAAGGTCGTGATGAACAAAGAGGAAGGTGCTTCCGACAAAGCTGGGACAATGCTGAACCACTTGAAGCAGATGAGCAACGAAATATCAACTTTGTTGAAGTATGACCGGACAGGCGAATCGTTTTGCGCCGCAGAAGCGATGGAAAACACGGAGCCTGGCTGTTCTGTCCTGACTCCGGAACAGATATGCAGTCAACTTTCCATGGTGCTGAATTCGGGTGGCAATACAGAGCCTTCTGAGAAATCCACTTCTAGGGAGAAAGGCGCGGCCACGAACTCGAATCCTGTGCTGGCTTCAAGCTCCCGCAAGTGCAGGAGAGAGAGGAAAGGAAGAAAAGGTGAACAGCCAAAGAGAGCGAGGGACAAGGCTAGTGGAACCAAGGTCGAAAAACGCCCGAAGCGTCGCTTGAAACAAAACCACACACGAAAGGGGGAGAAAAGGCTTGAAAATTCCGAAGACCCCCGACTGGATTTTAAGCCCTCCTGTCCCCCTGTGCTCTTACGACCGACTACATACGTGGTTGAAATTTCACCCGATAAAACCATTCTTGAGGACAACCCAAGCAATCTTAACCCAACCCCCCCATGTCCGAACCCTCACCCCTGTAGCCCACCTAGTACCACAGTATTAGAGATACCTCGAATCTATTTGCCAACCTCCGAACCCAATCTATCTTCTCCTCCGCAGAAAAGTCTGGTCAATTTTGAAATTGTCCACCCGTCCCTGGCAACAAGTTCCAACACTGCAAAGGGTGTTGCTAATGCTGGTTCATCTACAACGACTGGGATAGGTGGTATTTCTGAGACAGAGAAACAGACCAAAACAGTGAACGATAAACCTTTACAAGATAGTACAAAATGCCGTCCACTTAACTACGATCTCTTGGGTAGATTGATAGACGAGCCCGTCCTAATGCTGTTCTATCGCTCCTTCCACTCATGTAGTCTCTCGGACAACCTAAACATATGCCTCCTCGACCCCACAGGTGAAGGTTCTCCTCCGTCAAATCGTGGAACGGAGATACAGCCAAAGTGGTTACAAGTCACACAGAAGCGTTTACACGTCGATCCACATCACGGACCAGTGACCCTGGCACGTTTATTAGTGTCCAACAGCGGGATTTTGAAATTTCAAATTCTCTTTCCGTTTGCGAAGACCGTTTTCACACGTCTCCTCGGTTCTTGCGACATTTCCGAAGTTCTTTCCGAGTTGAGTCCACAGCACGTGCTCTGCCCCGGTCTCCCCAATTACCAGGAGAACCATTCCCTACTTGGGTTTCACCCAGAGAACGTCCGTATACTCCAGATGCCAGACTCCCATCGCTATGACCACAAACACTGTCAGGTATTCCACAGGCCACGGTATGCCGCGTTGAATGAGAGACAAAACGATAACATGTGCACAGAATGTCTGGAGCTTCAGGTCTCCATTTTGAGATTGATTTTTACCCGTTTTTCCAGAACGGAGCAGGAAAAACGGGTTCTGCATGCACTGCCTTCTGCTACAAGCTCAGCACCTTTACCTTTATCAGTTACATCTGCAAAAGACTCTTCAAGTGATGGTTGCAATAGTAAAAGTGGAGACAGACAAAGTGAGTTTTTGCAAACTTTTGCTCATTTTTCTTGAGGGGTGTGTGTGTGTGTGTGTGTCTGTGTGTCTGTGTGTGATTAAATGTACAAGTGCGTAGGGTACACCAGGGTTGGTTGCCATGACGTTGTTAAGGTAACTAATAGGCTTTGCTATGCAAAACATTGCAATGCAACATTGTGGTCAGTTGCTATGACTACAATAGTAATGAATGAGGTAAACACATTTTTGTATTATGTCAGAGGACGTCAGGATTGGACCCAATAATGTGTCCCTATTAGAGAGGTGTCCTCATTTCAGAGTGTGGTATGTACAGGCTTCAATGGAGTTGGGACCTGAAGATGTGTCCCTATTAGAGAGGTGTCCTCATTTCAGAGTGTGGTATGTACAGGCTTCAATGGAGTTGGGACCTGAAGATGTGTCCCTATTAGAGAGGTGGCCTCATTTCAGAGGGTGGTATGTACAGGCTTCAATGGGGTTGGGACCTGAAGATGTGTCCCTATTAGAGAGGTGGCCTCATTTCAGAGGGTGGTATGTACAGGCTTCAATGGAGTTGGGACCTGAAGATGTGTCCCTATTAGAGAGGTGGCCTCATTTCAGAGGGTGGTATGTACAGGCTTCAATGGAGTTGGGACCTGAAGACGTGTCCCTATTAGAGAGGTGGCCTCATTTCAGAGGGTGGTATGTACAGGCTTCAATGGAGTTGGGACCTGAAGACGTGTCCCTATTAGAGAGGTGGCCTCATTTCAGAGGGTGGTATGTACAGGCTTCAATGGAGTTGGGACCTGAAGACGTGTCCCTATTAGAGAGGTGTCCTCATTTCAGAGGGTGGTATGTACAGGCTTCAATGGAGTTGGGACCTGAAGACGTGTCCCTATTAGAGAGGTGGCCTCATTTCAGAGGGTGGTATGTACAGGCTTCAATGGAGTTGGGACCTGAAGATGTGTCCCTATTAGAGAGGTGTCCTCATTTCAGAGGGTGGTATGTACAGGCTTCAATGGAGTTGGGACCTGAAGATGTGTCCCTATTAGAGAGGTGGCCTCATTTCAGAGGGTGGTATGTACAGGCTTCAATGGGGTTGGGACCTGAAGATGTGTCCCTATTAGAGAGGTGGCCTCATTTCAGAGGGTGGTATGTACAGGCTTCAATGGAGTTGGGACCTGAAGATGTGTCCCTATTAGAGAGGTGGCCTCATTTCAGAGGGTGGTATGTACAGGCTTCAATGGAGTTGGGACCTGAAGACGTGTCCCTATTAGAGAGGTGGCCTCATTTCAGAGGGTGGTATGTACAGGCTTCAATGGAGTTGGGACCTGAAGACGTGTCCCTATTAGAGAGGTGGCCTCATTTCAGAGGGTGGTATGTACAGGCTTCAATGGAGTTGGGACCTGAAGACGTGTCCCTATTAGAGAGGTGTCCTCATTTCAGAGGGTGGTATGTACAGGCTTCAATGGAGTTGGGACCTGAAGACGTGTCCCTATTAGAGAGGTGGCCTCATTTCAGAGGGTGGTATGTACAGGCTTCAATGGAGTTGGGACCTGAAGATGTGTCCCTATTAGAGAGGTGTCCTCATTTCAGAGGGTGGTATGTATAGGCTTCAATGGAGTTGGGACCTGAAGATGTGTCCCTATTAGAGAGGTGGCCTCATTTCAGACGGTGACATGTTCCATCCTCTCTCTCCAGGTCCCCCAGACCCTCCTCCCAACTCCTCCCCTCCAACCATGAACAAACTCGCAGGCCCCAACGGTACGCACCCCCTAGCCCACTACTACCCAGAACACACCGGTCACCACCTCCTCTCCACCATGGACATATCTCCCTCACACATCATCACACACTCCCAAGATAGCAGAGATTGACGATGTCATAATTTATAATTATCCAACCACAAAACGTCTTTCTTGTTGCATCTTTTAATTCCATTATATATCTTATTAGACACAAATTAACAAATTATGATACACACTTCCAAATATATTTTAAAAAATTCATAGTTTAAAGGTTCGATCAGGCAGTTAAGAAGGGCACACAATAACAGGTCATTAATAATAGGTTGGTTGGTTTATTTTCCGGTGAAGCGGAGGACAAAGAGACCTCGTTCGATACTGCTGACGACAATCGTGTTGCTCTTGAAGTAGGGGTAGCTGGACCAGGCGCCATGGAAACCGGGTGAGGCACAATCAGGGGCTAGGTCGAAAAAGCCAATCTGGAAAGAGAGGGGGAGTGGTGGAGAGATAGAGGTAGGGGAAGAGGAGAGAGAGAGGTGGGGGGGGGGGGGGGGGGGGGGGGGACAGGGAGGGCGGAAAGAGTATAGAGAGGGGTAAATGGGAGAGGGAGGGAGGGGAGAGGGGGTGGGTAGGAAGGTAGCTATTAGTACAGGAGCGAGTGCCAAATGGAATCTCTAAATATGGATACCTCGTGAGTACATAACATGTGTCAAACCCTGCAGCACACCTACTCCTAATGAATGTTGTAATTAAAGGGTCCACCCCTCACCTCCTCCATAGTGCCACTCTTTATTCCAGTGACATCCAGAACCCTCAGACCAGCACAGTAATTGGATTCATATGCGATGTTATCCCTGTGGCAGACGGACACATATTAGGAGAGAGAGGGAGGGAGAGGGGGGGAGAGGGAGAGGGAGGGGATGAGGGGGAGGGAGGGAGAGGGGAAGGGGGAGAGGGGGAGAGAGGGAGAGGAAGACAGGAAGAGGGAGAGGGGATGAGAGAGATACCTGATGTAAAGATTGTGATCTGTCGACTGTTCCTTCGAGTAAAACGATCCTATCAACACAGGCCTGTCTAGGCTCTCCACATTCCAAATCATGGACCGGGTATTGGGATCGGGACCCTGCAGCTCATCCAGTTCATCATTGAGCAAGAGATGACTCTGATCTTCAATCAACCATCCTTGGTGAGTGTAAAAGGCCAGGTTGTAAGGTACACGGGACAACATCTTAACATCAGTTTTATCACTAACATCCACGACGGTTAGCGTATCCTCGTTGTAACAGAAGCAGATCTCGTGATCGGTATAAGCATTATCGGGACCATCGTACACGACACATTGGGCGTCATGTACATATCCATCATCACCAAAGCATCCGGAAAATTGCGGATTTAGTGGATCGCGAACGTTGATCATGTGAAGCCCGCTATTGCATGTGCTGGTACCAACAGCGTACATGAAGCCGGTGTCCTCGTTCCCGACAATATTGTGGGTGTTACCCATTTCATCGTAGTGGGCGGTTTCTTCGAAGTTGAAGATTGGATCGGACGGCTTTATGTCGCGAAGTTGAGTGAGGTCAAATACTTGCATTCCATGGTTTCTGGCCTCGCTAACAATGAAGGCAAAGTTGTTGTACACCTGAAATTGATAGAGAGGCCAAATTATTACTAATATTGTGCACATTTTAACCCTTTAACCACTAATGATGACATAACACTTTCCACAGGAAGACCAGCCAACGACTAACATGTTAGGTTCATTCCAAATTTAAACTGTAATTTCTCAAAGTCATCAAGAATAGTTCATTCAGTGAGTCACGTAATTACCAAATTATTTCGCTTAATTAGAGTCCATACATGTTACTACCACAATTTATACCCACATACCCACCCACTCACCAACACACACATACACACACACACACACAAACACACACACACACACACACACACACACACACACACACACACACACACACACACACACACACACCATTACTGTATGAAGCTACCTTGATGTCCCTCCACAGACTACTGCTAGTATGGGTACGTAGGAAGCCAAGAACGGCAGGCGACATTGGGTCTGTCACGTCCACAAAGGAGGTTCCATCCGCACAACCAACCAACGCATACTCCCTGTGACACACACACACACACACACACACACACACACACACACACACACACACACACACACACACACACACACACACACACACACACACACACAGAGGCTCAATGCATTGCTTAAAGGAACTTTGGCTAATAAAGTGTTTTGTTTTCAGAGTTCTACAGTATTCAGAACAGCAAAGTTGTCCTGTTAACAAAGGTGTCCTAACTTCAGGTGTCCTGATTAGAGCATGGAGTATACATATTACGTAACAGTCATGTAAAAACTCTAAGTTGGCTAGGAATAACAATGATAGCTGCTTAATGGACGAAAACTAGCTGATAAATAAAATAGACTGCCAACGTTTCGATCACTAAACTGTGATCCTCTCGTCAGACGTTGGTAGTTTGTTTTAAGTTTTATTGGCTAGTGTCTGTCAATTAAGCAGTTATCATCTTACCTATCGGTCGTTGGGTCAGTCCAGCCCCAGATATCATTCAGATCTCCACCACACCCCAGATCGGCAACATTCACAAACGATAGCATGTCGACGTTGCTGCATTCATACTCCCCGGCTTTCCCGTCGAGACAAGGGGTAAAAGCTAGGGACGGAGTTATGGTGGGGCATCGATGTTCCTTGACACACTTGGCGTGATCTTCTTCTTTCAGTTTCATAACGTACGGCATGTGAGCATTCACATCTAAATATTGACAACATCACATCTCCATTATAACTTATTGCACAGAGATGCTAAGAAAGGCAACACAACACAACTTGCCCAAAAACAGTCATTTTTCAAAGAATGCACATGTTAATTATCAAATAGCTGGAAAGGAACTTCTCTCTAATCAGGACACCCTGAAATGAGGACACCTGCTTTTGGTGTCACAAATTTGCTCTTTTCAACCCCCGAAATCAGGAAACCTTGCTAATCAGGACACTTTCTTCTATCCCAAGCCTGCATTAGAGGTGAACTACAAAGACTTGTACCACTAACCGGTCATTCCCAGCTGGTCGTAGCCATGGAACTGCGTCTTGTTCACTGTTGCCTGAGGAGAGAGAGTATTTATAGTAGCAAAACGTGCCCTTTTTGGATAAGCAGCTGATAGCAACGTACCGTGGCGACCAGCAAGCTAGACAAAAATACAGCTGTGCAAAATTGTAGAGCCATCGTGACAGCTTGCTGAAAGACAAGGAGAGGCGCTGACTAGACACTTTTGCTTGCCCAAAAACGGAGGAGTGGCTTGCAGCTTGTTTAGCGCATTGCGCGCGCGAATCATGTGACCCAGCCGGCCGGGTAAGCGCGCATGCGCACCTCACATTTTGCAACGAAGCATAAAAAATCATTGACAGAATGACATCATAACGTCCTATTGGTATGTTTTTCACATTACTTAATATTATTGTTTAATTAAAGGGTTTAATCATCATCTCCTCTTCGGAGGTTGTCCAAGCGAGCTTGAAGATCGTCAGTATCACTTCCAACAGCCCCACCACCTCCGGTGGCCACCGCTTTTTTCTGAGAGAGAGAGGGAGGGAGGGAGGAAGGGAGGGAGGAAGGGAGGGAGAGGGAGAGGGAGAGGGAGAGGGAGAGAGGAAGGGAGGGAGGGAGGGAGGGAGGGAGAGAGAGAGGGAGGAGAAATATATCAGGATGCTTCACCCTTTACTACAATTAACTATTTCTTCTGACTCAAGGTACACAGGTCCTCATACCTGTGCTTGTTGCTGTTGAATGTGCGGCTTCTCCAGGCCAGGAGTTATGTCGGACAACTCATGGTCTAGGGAGATGCCTAGTTCATCTAGTACCTGCTGGACTATTACTTCTGATTCCTGGGAGAGGGAGAGGGAGAGGGAGAGGGAGAGGGAGAGAGAGAGGGAGAGGGAGAGGGAGAGAGGGGGAGAGGGAGAGGGAGAGGGAGAGGGAGAGAGAGAGGAAGAGGGAGAGGGAGAGGGAGGGGGAGAGAAAGAGAGGAAGAGGGAGAGGGAGAGAGAGAGGGAGAGAGAGAGGGAGAGAGAGAGAGGGAGAGGGAGAGGGAGAGGGAGAGGGAGAGAGAGGAAGAGGGAGAGGGAGAGAGAGAGGGAGAGAGAGGGAGAGGGAGAGGGAGAGAGAAAGAGAGGGAGAGGGAGAGAGGGGGAGAGGGAGGATGGAAGAGAGAAAGGAGGGGAAGGGAGGGGGAGGAGGGAGGTGAGGGGGAAAGAAGAAGGAGAGGGAGAAGGAGATAAAATAGGGGGGAGGAGAAGAAAAGAAGAAAAGAAGGTGAGGTAGATAGACACTTATACCAGTATCATTAAAAGTGTCACAAGTGCATTTGGAACTGACACTACACTTTGAGCACATGACAGTACCTCACTATAGGTCTACGGCACAATGTTTACACTTATTATACAATACAGCACCCACACTTCTCAGCTTCTCCCTTCCTCTCTCTCTCCCCCCCCCCCTTCCTCCTTCCCTCCCTCCCTCCCTCCCTACCCCTCCTCCCTCCCTCCCTCCCTCCCTTCCTCCATCACTCCCCTACCCTCTCCCTCCCTTCCTTACCTCCTCCTCATCATCCTCTCCAATTACATCATCAATAGTGTCAGATATTGTCTCCTCCTTAATATCCATTATCTCCGACTCTCGCTCGAATTGCATCATGATCTTCTGTAGTTGTGGTAGGTTCATGCGTTTATTCATAGTACGAAGTGCTTTGGTCACTCCTGAAGAAAGAATTATAATGTAGACCCTCTAATTAGGTCTCTGATTTAAAGACACTCCTCTAATTGGGACCCCTGAAATGAGAACGCCCCTCTAATTAGGACCCCTGAATGAGGACACCCCTCTAATTAGGATACCTTGATGAACATGCTGTATTTGTGTACTTTTTGGGATATTTCGCTAATAGAGATCTTTTCTGTCCCAGATTCCACACTAATAGTCACCATCACACAGTCACACACACACACAGTCACACACACACACACACACACACACACACACACACACACACACACACACACACTCCCTCCCTCCCTCCCTCCCCCCTCCCTCTCTCTCTCTCAAACTTACCCTTCATAGCATTGGCCATGGCAGCCTGCGACTTAAGAGTCTGTACTTTCAACGCAATCCCCTGAATATTAGCCCTCATCAAAATAAACCTTTTCACAAATGCTCTGGTTCGTACGAGATCCTTTGCCATAATCTTCACTGCCTCCATCTGACCACTCTTGGCCATTTTACGGATATCGACTACAAGTTTCTTCTCTTGTCGTTCCAACTGTGTTCGCTCCCTATCCAATTCCCTCATCACCTAAGGAAACGTGTACAGAGGGACCCCTCTAATTAGGACTCCCTGAAATGAGGACACCTCAATAAACAGGACAGCAGGCGTCCATTTAGTTAGGACTGACTCCCTGAAATGAGGACACCTCAATAAACAGGACAGCAGGAGTCCCTTTAGTTAGGACTCCCTGAAATACAGGACACTTTTTGCTGTACTACATACCATGTTAACCCCTGAAATCCGGACACCTCACTATTAAATCCCTACTGGCTGGGTTAGAGAAGTTCCAACGTACGACCCAAGAACTTCAACACGCCTTAAGAACATAATTCATTACTATAGTTACTTTTCTCTAACTCCTACGGGCATCTAACTTGAAACTTAGTACTGCTATGCTACTTACCTTAGTTAATGCCCGCTGGTTTTGCCTGAGCATTTCTTCAGGCGTCTTCCTTCGTCCAAACAGCCTGTCCATCTTTGTACCACGCACTCGTCGCGACTGTGACCCACACTCAAGTAAACAGTAAAGTGCTTAGCTATGAAGCTTCCGAAGTTCGATCACATGACTGTCATGCAATACAGTCAATGGCGTCATGTACGTTTTGCGCATGCGTAGATAGATCTGATCAAGATTTCAGGCTCCCATTCGTTGCAGACTATTTCACACATAAACCGCCTCCAGAAAAATATCGTGTATCAACTGCAAACGAAGTCATACGCTGTTACTGTTCGCACTCCCTCAAAAGTTTTTTTTCCAGGAAATCCGAGCAATTTTCTATACATCATTCTTGTTGCATGATACTTTGGCGGTCTCTGGATGTTGTTTGTATTGTCTAATGCTCGCTCTATGTGGAGACGCATTAGGATGAAAGGCTATCCGCTCATGAGCATATGCACACCTTTGTTTGAATGGGTAAACATTGCAAAAGCACTCTAGGACGGATCAGTACGTTGCCTTTTTTCAGTCATGTACATAGTGTTACCTGTATAATTTATTATCATCGACGCACAACAAACCGTAAGTTAATATTACGAAGTACAAACGTGATTTCCGTGAATACTCAGCGCGCGCCCAGCGCGGGGCGTTCGTATAAAAGGGACTGACTACGATTGCTTGAGCTTGGCAGACTGACAGCGTCGTACGTACGTATAGAGGCGACTTCAGACAAGGCACTACCCCAATAATAACAGCTGAAGGAAAGCAACAAATGGACGCCATTCTATTCCTCTTCCTGCCGAAATTCACGCGAAGTGTATCCACGCATCGCTACAAGGATAGCGTGAGACGGCAACTGTTGCGATGAAGATAAGGAACTACAGAGTTTTCTACGAAGTACGCGGACTAAGAGACTGACCGCGACACTCCAAGTTACGCAGCAGCGGATACAAGCCATCATACCACTCCACCTCGTTTATCAGTCACCGGCGGGGTAAGTACGCCACCTGGCTGCTGACAACACAGTTTAGAACCACGAGCGCTCCGTGATGGCTTATCTTGCAAAAAAACTCTTTTACGTGTAGTAAGTATGATTGTGTCTGTAGGCACAATATAAAACAGTAGTGGCTTGCCGCTGTGGGCAAATTTTGCATTTTGGCAGGCCTGCGAGTTGTGGTGTTTTGGCGGTCGCATTCTATGCAACGCCTTGCCAGCGAACACTAATGCGGCCTAATACCAACTATACACAGCTATATGTGGATGCGTGTACGTAAGAGAATGTAGGTTACAAGCCATATCACACAGACTGTATATTAACTACTAACTGCTCGATAACACCCAAGCCAAAGGCATTAATATTGAATTATGAAAAATTGGGCCGTTCTGCACTCCCAACTTTAACCAAAGGTTATGCACGCAAATTATCCAGTGGATCGTAATACAGAGAACCCCCTCTAATTAGGAGAGCCTCTGAAAGCACTTTAATGTACAGGACACCCAAAATTCCACTTCACAATCCCCAATCAGGGCATTGAACACTTTCTTCTGTCCTGAGGGCCTGTCATATCCTCTTCCACTGTTCCAACTATGTCAAAGGGGGTACAATATTGTACATATAGCTACATATATCCACTTGAAATGTGTACTTTGTGCAAAAGTTATATGTCAATAATTGTGATACCCACTGTGTGGCGTTATATGGATTATGTGTGTTTAAGTGTCATAAAACAACAACTCCAATGTCAATAAGTGACCTATGACAATGACTGCAAGGTTTGAACATTTCCATATATAGTTATACGATGTGGCTGGACATGTACCTATAAACACATTTGGACCAGACAACGTGTCATGAAACAAGTATTTATAATGCAATAGTGTTTGTATCCAAGTAAAGGGTAATTTGTGAGTATGCTGTATGTGTACGACGTATACTTATAGACATTAGGATATTGGCAGGCTAAATCATGTACTGTAATGTATTATGTTACTAGTAAAACTCACAAACAGTTCTTTGTAGAGTGCTGTCTTTGAAGAATGAGTGTCAGGTGCTTGCGTTGCATGCGAGTACATAGTATACAGTGTTTGTGTGCATGTGCAGGTGTGTGGTGTGTGTGTAGTTGTGCAATAGGAATTGAGATGAAGTGTGTTGTTTATCCACTCTTGAATCCTGACAAAAAGAGCAAACTGTCGTTGTTTATCAAGGATCAAGACTACCTGTCCAAGCAGCTGTTTAGGCTAGGTGGTGGGTGTGTCGGAGCCGGAGGTTCCGGAGGTCAAAGAGCAGCACAACAGCGTGGCTTTCTCCGGAATCTTTGACCCGATCCACACACTCCAAGCCACACCCCTAGTATAGCTGGTCTTCATGTCAAAGAAAGGAATTTGCCCACCTTCTTCATGTACTTTTCAAGTTGTATCTCCTGCTATCCTCAAATTACTTCTCTCCAGTTTAGCTAATGTTCATGTCAAACAAAGGAAATCCTACCTTCTTCATGTACTGTTCAAGTTATCTCCCTTGTTTCCTACTGCTATCACTTCTCTCCTAGTTTGGCTGATCATGTCAAACAACAACCCCTTCTTCACATACTGTTTCAAGCTGTATCCCTTGTTTCCTACTGCTATCCTCTCTCTCCTATCACCTCTCCAGCTAGACAAACTTGGTACAAAAGAAAGCCAGTGTACAATTAGTGTAATACCCTGAGTGAAAAGTACTTTTATACACAACCATTTGGGATAAGTTGGCTTTTGTAGCTACACTAGGTCATGGTTAGTTGATTTTGCTGTATATGTATCAATATCAACCAGGTTTTGTGTGTTTTGTGCTTGTATGTGGCGTGAGGTCGACATTAAAAGGGTTCCTATTTGGGAGCTGGACGCCATTTTGAAAGCGGTGGCCGTGAACTTGGAGTTGGGACTTGAAGATGGGTCCAACACATAATTACAGGGGTGTCTCCATTTCAGAGGATGTTATGTAATGGCGTCTGGACCTAAAGATGTGTGGAGAGATGTGTCCTCATTTGAGAGGTGATAGGGTTCAAAGCATTCACCTATTAGAGAGGTGTCTTCATGGACAGGCACGATATAATTCAATAAGTGTTTACTTTTGTAAATTTACATTAAAATCATAATGGAATGTATCACTCAAGCACTTTGGGATTATATTCAAAGTACGGGATCAACTCTTCGCTAGGTAGAGTAATGAACATAGGAGTTACTGATAAAGACCGCAAGTTATACATAGAGTCTTAGACCCCCACTAGCGTGAGTACTTTAAAAGGTTCAGGTTCCATTATCTTGTACCTGAAATTAGGAGACTAGGACACAATTCTGTGACATAGTTGAAATGAGGTATTGAAGCCTGTAGCTACATACCACCCTCTGTCATGAGAACACCTCTCTAATAGGGACACATCTTCAGGTCCCAACTCCATTGAAGCCTGCACATACCACCGTCTCAAATAATGACACCTCTCTAATAAGAGATACCACCCTCTCAAATGAGAAACCAATTCACACCCATTCATGATAGAAATACAAACATCTGCAACGCCACCATCTGAAGACCCCTGTCACCTTTATTCGAGAAGCCTACACAGAGCTACTCAGTGTGCAAACACCTATTATTCTTTCTCTATACATATACATACACAAACATCCTTTAAGATATAAGCCATCCCTATCTGTTTGTGTTAATGCCAACCACACGGGCCAACCGTTCAATATCCCCTTCGTATACCAGATGGTTGTGTGGACACACAGACGTATTTAAAACATATTTTTGACCTGCCGTAGTTGACAACATATGGCTATATGTGTATGTAGCTAAACACCACCTGTTTCTTTGTGGGCACTAGAGGGTACAAGTACTCTCAAGTACAAATTCTTTCCTCCCCCTAATCGCTTAGGTAACGGAATCTCACTACGCATGCGCACACTTACGCGCATGCGTTTATTGACGCTGGAACGTTTCTAGGGAAATCTTACTACGGCTCGTTGGAAGATGAGTACCGTAAGCAGCTTTGAAGGGAACGTAAGAAAACCGAAGGGAGCCGTTCTTTTCACAGGTACTAACATGTCGGATGGGGAGGATTACGCTCGCGCAGGGACGTTTATTAAGCGCTGGATAGTGGGAGGGGCTGGGTTAGGGAGTATAAACATAACCTTTACAGGTCCTGATGGCGTTGGAGACCACAGAACTACAGTTGTAGAGCAGCGATACGTGGGATACGGCTCAATGTCTCCGGAAGCATCCAGCGATACGCAATATCTCTATCGCTCCGCGCCGGTAAGTCGAAAACTACTAGTATTAGCTGCTAGAACGAAGTGTATTAAATGTGTACTGCTAATACTCTGAAGAGCTGTCCACATCCACCGCCCAAGACCTCTCGTGTTGGAGAAGTGGGCTGGGGAGTGCCTCGACTCTCTGACAATTCACTTCTCAAGTCTGGAAACCAAATCAAAGTGAGCCATGTTCTCTCCCTAGAAAGTGTACCTTGTGTAAAGAGTATGTCCTGTTGATCGAGGGGACAGGGTTGTCTTTAACTTAATAGAGGTGTAGCATTCTACAAGAATTGTTCCAAACATGTCCTAATTAACAACAAGGTGCCCTGATTGTCTTTACATGCAGTCAGTAACTTTATTTCTGTAGCTGAAGGAGTTTCGACAAGCTGTTGAAGATAGGCACACTCATCTCTACCAAAATCCTTACTATCCTCCACCTCAATCCTGTGCACACTCTACCAACACTGAAGAAACCAGGTCAGTAGCCAATAATATCACTCGATCATTTATGTATACTCCTCTCCTTAAGCTTCCGGAGATCCTGGTATATACACATGTATACATATGCATACACCTGCATGGGTATAAGTACTGTCAGTGCATTTTTATGACAGGCAATATATAGAATGCTTTGCAGATTGGAATAGGCATACAGTAGGTACTTGGCAGCAATTTTGGACAGGAAAAGGTGTCATGTTTTTTTGAAGTGTTTACTAATTTTAGGGCTCCAGATTATTATAGAGTGGTTCCAAGATTTGGAGAGGGGGG
>OZ019952.1:1255126-1299765 GCA_963970385.1 Theonella swinhoei | reverse complement strand
GAGAGAGAGAGAGAGAGAGAGAGAGGAGAGAAGAGAGAGAGAGAGAGAGAGAGAGAGAGAGAGAGAGAGAGAGAGAGAGAGAGGAGAGGAGAGAGAGAGAGAGAGAGAGAGAGAGAGAGAGAGAGAGAGAGAGAGAGGAGAGAGGAGAGAGAGAGAGAGAGAGAGAGAGAGAGAGAAGAGAGAGAGAGAGAGAGAGGATGTGTGTTGAAATACAACTACAAACCACCATATGATGGCAACTTCCCCCAACATTCCTTTTAAGGATGGACACTGACAAAATCTCGCCACAACCCATGCACAGGCTTCTAGTTATACTGGCCATTACTTCATTCTGAAATATGTACTAATACTGTGGTCGAGCACAATATGGACAGCTAGTAACTTCTAGACTACAATTCCTGTACTAAGTATACCGCCACACTCAACGTGAGGGTCAATATGACTTGTGAAAGTCCGTACACGACAACTATACACATATACAGATTTATACAGACACGCCTACACAACGGTCGCAATTACTTTCATATCCCTCCTTTACAGTTTAGCGGAGGGTTCTTATCCGAAGTTAATCAACACAAGCTGAGGTGACAATCACCCCACAGGGCAACACGAACTTTTTAGCGCGTGGCGGCAGCCGCACGGCACTACGAGACGCGCGTACGCCCGACCCGCCGAAACCAACCTTGTTTATTCTTTTTAGTGCCATTTCTGACGAGATGTGATCCTTCCAGATGAGTAGTTATCCCTGTATACTTTATAAACGGCTCTTTTCCCCAGTATGCCCCGAAATATGAGCCTTTTTTGGCCTCTTCCTCCTCAACCCTCTGAAATCCGGCGTGAGTGAGCGATTTTTCGAGAATCACGAGACTCGGAAATTGATCACGCGCGTTTCAGGTGGCGGTCATGTGACGGGTCGTGACGTAAAGTTGCGTGTGCTCGAGTGAAATGTCGAGCAAAGTTAGTCCGTACGTGGAGAACGTGCGCGCTCACTTTGACAGCAACAAGAGAAAGAAAGACTATGTTTCCCACCAAGCCAAGGTGAGCGACACACCCATACTTCCACAGTACTCACCTACAGCTCCAAATAATGCGCATCCTCTACACGTGTAGGTGCACTCCGTCGCGTGGAATTGTGAAGGGACAAAGCTAGCCAGCGGCTCTTACGACAAATCCGTGACGCTGTGGTCCTTGGACGCAGATAAATTAGTACGTGGCCTCGGAAAACAGTTGGAAACAGCTGAAATCACCATTTCAATGGCTTTCTTTATGCTTAGAGCCACGAGGGTAATTACAAAGTACATTCAGGTAGTGTTGATCAACTCTGCTGGCATCCTGCGAAGCGTGATGTGTTTGCAAGTGCCTCTGAAGATAAAACTGTGAGAATATGGGACGCTAGAGGTAGGTATGATTGGATCATACAATTGAGTGTTGTCTGATTAGCCTTTGGGTTGATACATAACTGTGCAATAGGTTACTTTCTGATTAAGATGTTTACATGTGTATAGGACACCTTACTAACCAGGGCACCTTCAATCCTCCCCATCCTCCCTCTTCCCCTCCCCCTCCCTCCTTCCCTTTCTCCCTCCCCCCTCCCTCCTTCCATTTCTCTCTCTCCCTCCTTCTTTCCCCTCTCCTTCTGTCTACCTCCCTCCTCCCTCCCTCTCTCTCTCTGACCCAGCTGGTAAGGTCTCCAGTACAGTCAACACCAAGGGAGAAAACATTAACATCTGCTGGAGCCCAAATGGACATACTATAGCTGTTGGCAACAAGGTACGCAGTCCACTACTGCCTGTAGCCAAAACCTCCCTAATCAGGACACCCTTGGGACAGAATAAAGTGTCCTGATTAGCAATATGTTGTGGATGAAAAATAATCGTGTTTGGGGAACAACAGCCAGGCAATGGGTCTCACTATTTCAGGGAGCTGATTAGAGGAGTCCCTCAGGGGGCATGATCAGGACACCTCACTAATCACAAATCAGGACACCTCACTGAACAGGACACCTCACTAATCGGGACACTTTGGATTATTGTATGTACATGATGGCCAACTAGCCAGTCTGTCATTTGCCTAGTTGGTCTGCACACACTGTTCATGTATGTACATGAAATGTGCATTAGTTAGAATGACACTGGATCTCATTTCCTTTCAAAGGTTGATTTATTGACGTTTGTAGATGTACGGAGTTCAAAGGTCAAAACTGAAGAACAATTTAAGTATGAGGTGAGAGAAAATCAACCAAGTTTGTATTTGTAACCATGGAGATGACCTTTAGGTAAACGAGATCTCCTGGAACAAGGAAGGTGATCAGTTTTTCGTCACCAATGGCAACGGCTGTGTGGTGATTCTTAGGTAGTGCTTTAACAGATGAAAGTGTCCTGATAGTTTATGAAAGTATCCTGACTATTTTGGGGTCTCCTGATGCTGTGTGTGTGTGTGTGTGTGTGTGTGTGTGTGTGTGTGTGTGTGTGTGTGTGTGTGTGTGTGTGTGTGTGTGTGTGTGTGTGTGTGTGTGTGTGTGTGTGTGTGTGTGTGTGTGTGTGTGTGTGTGTGTGTGTGTGTGTGTGTGTGTGTGTGTGTGTGTGTGTGTGTGTGCACGCGCGCACACACGTGCACGCGCTGATAGTTATCTTTGCCCCTCTGCAGCTGGCCAGATTTGAAGCTACTTCATTCAATTAATGCCCACCCTGCTAACTGCATATGTATAGAATTTGACCAAACTGGCAAGTGAGCTGCTAATTAGTGCTAATTACAGGGGAACCCTTCTAATTAGGATTCTGAAGAGTCAATAGGAGACCATACATTTTGCATCAACACTACATCATTCTTCGATATAACCATTCGGCCTGGATAAATCACTTGCTAGCCGTCTTGATAGAGAGTCTGAGGTCATGTGACATCTCAGGACTCACATGACTGATCAGAAAGTACTACAATGGTTGCACTGATCAGAAAGTACTACAATGGTTGTGGTTTTCTCACATACAGACATTTTGCAACAGGAGGAGCAGATGCCCTGACCTGTCTGTGGGACACGGCTGAGCTGGTGTGTGTGAGGACCTTTGCAAGATTAGAGTGAGCAAGAATTATTTATCCCAAAACTTTGACATTTTTGTGAGCAATAGATATTTTTGAGTTGGCAATTTTTGCTTGTTTTTTTCTCTCGCCAATAGCTGGCCTGTTCGGACATTGAGTTTCAGTTTCGACAGTCAGATTATTGCTTCTGCCAGTGAAGACCTTTATATTGACCTGGTACAGTAGTGGGGTATGGTAATGGGGTAGCCTCGTACCCAGGCCGTTGTGGGGACAGAAAAGACGGCCTGGTATCGACTGTTTGTGCATGCGCACAAATTTCATTTATTTCTAGGAAACGTCCAGTAATTTTTGCAGTATCAGCAAACAGAATCGACTGCATACACGTTGCTTAATCCAGCTCTTTCAGAATCTCTCAAGGGCAAATGACATACCCTGGGTACGAGGCCAGGTAATGGGGTATCTATATGGGGTGACAGAGATGGGGCAACAGTGATAGGGTATGGTTGTATTGGGAAATGAATATGCTGGGCCTAGAGGGTGAGCCTGCTCCACCAACCACAACATACTCTGCTTTCATCGCCGAAAAAACGGCTCCCACTGTAGGACTCGAACCTACGTTCAACCGTTTACCGGATGGAACGCATAACCACTCTGCCAAGGGGGAGGCCTGAGGGATTTACGGTTCAAATCCTATAGAGTATGCTGTGGTGATCAAAACAAGTCGATAACTTATAAGCGGCAGGATAGAGTGATGCATGGTCCTTATCCCCCCCCTCCCCACACACACACAGGCCTACACTGCTACAGGTGAAAAGATCTCCCAAATCAGTACACAGGCCCCTACCTTCACTGTCTCCTGGCACCCAAAGAAACACTTACTGGCCTATGCATGTGATGATAAGGTACACATTTACATGTACACACAAACATCTTTTACAGGCAATAGTGGCTCTTTAATGTGGTCACCATACGGACAAATATGTCCTGATTTTCAGTACATTTGTGACACTAAGTGTCCTGTTTATTGAGGGGTCCTCATTTTGGGAGTCCAGATTGAAGGGTTCCACTGTATGGAATAATTGTCTCCTTTGTACCCCAGGACAAACATGACAGAGACACTGGTGCTGTGTGGGTATTTGGATTACCTAATGCCAGCTGAACTAATGATAACACATTTACACATACTTTCACTTTCAATATCATAATTGTATTAATTTTTTCAGAACTCTAAGAGAATGCTTCCGAGTTCCAATGAGCTGAAAGAGGGAATTCGAAAAGAGGGAGGAAGAGGGAGAGGAAGGACAGAGAGGGGGGGGAGGGGGGAGGGGGGAGGGGGATAAAGCATAGATAGGGAGGGGTGAGACAGAGGAAGGTAAGGTCAAGGGGAAGAGAAGGAGAGGGAAACAAAAGGTGCAAGAGGAACTGGGGAGAGGGAATAGGGTGGAGGAAAGAGAAGGGGAGGAGGCAGAGACAGTATTGCAACGTGGAGCTGAGGGGATCAGTAGAGAGAGGGGGTCTGGCTTGCAAGACCACAGAGAGAGAGAGAAGGGGAAAGGGGTGAATTGAGGAAGGAAAAGGGGGAGAGAGAGAGAGAGCTAACTTAGGTCGGGGAGGGAAGGATGAGGCAAGGAATCAGTAGCCTCTCACTCCTAGGCCTGTTCCCTCTCCCGTTTATAGCATTGTGATCTGGTGGAGCCAAGTATGTACGAGCCCCACCCTGCATGCAGACGAAGGAGTTCGTATATTTTAGTATACGGAAGAGTCAGCCTACATTGTACCTTGTGCCGCCTTTTTGTTTTCCTGAAGCGCCAAAACTGGGATCTAGTTGAAGTTTGTGAGTGGAGACAGTGTTGCGTAACAGCCAGCATAACTACTAGTGTAGAGACTAGCAGGCAGAGTGTGTCAGTTGTCGAGAAGAGAGTATGATGTGAAGCCGCCATTGTGGGGGCGGGTGTAGCTAGTGTCCGTCGTAGACTGTGCAGTGGTGGAGCCAGCTGCCATGTAGGGTGTCGCCCCAATTGAGACATAGTCAGTCTTGAAGTACAGACAAGAGAAGACATGGCTGCTAGGTTCTTAAAAAAGAAACGTAAGTGTGTGTGTTGTGAGGTCCTTAAACATGTCTGACCCTCCCCTCAATACTTGAGTAAAAATTTGCTAAGACCTCCGTTGCCCCCGCCCTCTGGCCCCCTTAAATAGGGCCGTATTATTTGTGATGGTTGTTGGTAAGTGTGTGGTGTGTTATCTGCTGTAGATATGACCTTCACTCCAATGAATGTCCTCCGAGCAGTACGGGAGGTGGAGGATACTGAAGGCCTGAGGCTCTATCTGCGTGTCCCTAGGTCTAAACGAGATGAAATTGAGAGAGAGTTCTCAAGTGAGGCTCAACAAAGAAAGGCATACATCAACTATTTCATTGAACACGACCCTGAGGCCAGCTGGAGAAGTGTGATATGTGTTCTGGATGAGATGGACCAACCAGATAGTGTAGAGGCTGCAGACAACATCCGTCATCTGGCGGAGGCTGTCCCAGGTAGGGCAGGTAGCTAGAGGCTGTGTGCAGGAGGGAGGGTCTAACATGATGTAGATAAAGGGATGAGTGGATGGAGTCCACTTGGCATGTATGTAGAGTGTACATGTACATGATGTTGTAGAGTGGATGATGGTAGAGCCAGCCTCCTGTACTAAGAGATGATGAATACTAATGAATGGACTCCACTCTTCATTCCACCCCTTTTGTGTGTGGAGCATATGTAGAGTGGGAAATGGAGTAGAGCACTAGTCAATGATTATGTCCTACTCTCTGTGCAGACCCCACACTCACTATCAACAACCTGCGGAGGGTTACGACATCTGTCAAGAAATGGCATAAGCTGGGAAAGTATCGTTGTGGTCTGGGTGTTCCTCGTACTGTTAGAGACAAAATCCGATCCAATACTGCATACAAGACAGAGGAAGAGAAGAAGGAGGCACTACTGCTCTACTATCTCCACACTGTAGCTAGGGCCTCATGGCAGAATGTTGCAGGAGCACTGCACAGGATGGAGGAGGTGACAGCATTGGAGGCTGTGAATGAGTTCCTGCAATCCACACCAGCTGGTGAGTTGGTCTTCCAGGGGACAGAGATAATTTGTATGTTTGGTAAATATCCATTCCAGGTAGATGAGAGTTGTGGGTTGAAGTGGCGGCCAAGGAGAATTTGTGTCCATAATTTCCTAGGTTGTGTTTAGTGTGTAGACTATCCCTATGATGGGTGGTTGTGAAGATGTAGTGTAGAGTTGTGTAGTGAGTGTCTCCATCTCTGTTTCTCCTGTTGTGTTCCCAGAGCTCAGTCTCACTTCACACAACCTCTCAACTGTACTGGACAGCATGGAGGATTGGCTGTGGAAGTGGTTTTGTCACTTTGTAAACATACCACGGTCTGAGAAGGAGAAGATCAAGTTGAAGTATTCCAGTGACAAGGAGCGCAAACAGGCAGTCATTGACTACCTCATCTCTTCGCATCCAGCACCATCATGGAGACTTGCGGCATGCGCACTGTATCGGATGGTGATTGTGACTGGGGCGGATGATAGTCCTCACAGAGCATTGGCTCGTCTCCAGCAGCTGTTTCCCACAGGTACATGTTGTAGTTTTATATAAAGTACGGATCAGCTGTATAAGGTATAACGGGAACGTACACCTGGAGAGGAACATGTTCCTGTCTAGCTGTACACCTATCTAAACTGTAAACGCTCTTGAGCAAAGCCAGCTAGATGGTCCCCACCAGATGTAAAGACAGCCACTAGCAAGAATGCTTGTAACTGGCATGTAGGTAATTGCTACTGACCTTTGACCTTCATTCCTAAATTAGTGCAGCTGTAAATACACTCCCATATTTGGTTCAGTTACATGCACATGTGTTGTGCATCAGCTGTAAGTTATGTATGTGAACCAGGTTCCTAGATCAGTGGTCTGCAATCAGTTAGCAAGACTGTTGAGGTTTTGACCTTGGTTTATTACATGTTTCTTACCTCATATATGTGATTCTGGGGATAGATTGTAGTGTACATGTTTTCTCCATGCAGGCAGACATTGTTCCAAACAGATCTATGAGCAGGAGATGAAACGAGGCCACATTGAACTGAGCCTCGACAAAGTGGTGATGTTCGGTATCGCTGGGAGTGGTAAAACGTGTGCCCTCGCCATAATGCTGGGAGACGACCCTCCCGACGTGACATGCAGCACCCCGTTAATGAAGAGACCTGTTGAAGTACTCTTCATGGACGTGGACAAGAAGCTTCACTGGAAGATCAAGACACTGCAAGAAGTCAACGAATCCATTGCCGAAATTATCCGTTCTCGAATGCCAAAGGAAGCAGCAGAGGCACTAGTGAGCAGTGCCAGCCCAGTCCCCCCCAGCCCAGTCCCCCCCAGCCAGCAGCCTCCCCACTCCACAGCCGACCAGTCATTCCAACCAACACCAGAGGAGACAACTGCCACAACATCTGAAGCAGCCAGGGAGATTCCAACACTCCCCAAGAAGAAGCCCACTGGCACCAAGGCAGAAGAGAGCCTGGATTCTGTGCTGCAGTCGACCGACATGGACGAGGAGTTTGTCTCTCTCATCAACACTTCTCCTCCCTCCTCGGAACCCATCCTCCGACTGAGGCAGATTCTTGTGCTAGACTCGGGTGGCCAGCCTCACTTTCACGAACTGATTCCCGTGTTCCTGAATGGTGCATCTGACTTTGTCTACGTCTTCAAGGTCCACGAGTCCCTGGATATACGATCCATGATCCGCTATTTCAAAGAGGGTAAGCTGGTGTTCCAGTTCCAAGCCAGCCAGACCAACGAAGAGACCCTGAAGCAGTGTACACGAGCCATGACCTCCTTGACTGCCAAGAACAAGGATATCCCTCTCCCCAGATTGCTGTTCCTGGCCACCCACCCCGACATGGTGGCAGAAGGTGAGCTGCCCGCAAAGCTGGAGGCTCTCCACAAGAGGCTGAAGGAGATCCTTTTGCCTCAGTTCAAGGATCAAATCGTGTACTGGGGTAAAAGGGATTTTATCTTCACCATGAATGCCGCCAAGCCAGTGAAGAAAGACCAGGAATGTGCAGAGGCCATTCGGAGGTGTCTGAGTAAAGAGAGGGAGGGGGGTAAGGTGGTGAAGGTGCCGTTGCGATGGTATGCTCTGTACCAGAAGCTACTGCAGGTGGTGGAGGGTCTGGAGAAGAAGGTGCTGTCTCGAGAGCAGTGTGGGTCGGTGGCAGAATCGATGGAAATCGATGAGAATTCATGCGAGGAAGCTTTGCAATTCTTCAATCGTCTGAACGTGCTGTTCTACTTCCCCAATATCCTGCCCAATCTGGTGTTCATGGATCCACAGATGTTGCTGGACAAAGTGACGGAGCTGGTGGAGGAGAGCTACCGCATGCAGAGCCAAGCAGAGGAAGACCCGTCATTTTTCCTCATGCAGGATGAAGAGGTGAAGTTTCGTGACTACGGACAAGTGACAGAGACATTTCTGAGCAAGTTTGACAGTCACTACGAGAAGCCCCTGTTCACACCCAAAGAGCTGATCACACTGCTGAGGGGCTTACTTGTGTTTGCCGATCTGTCAGAGGACGTACATGTATATTTCATGCCTTGTCTGCTGCAAGTGAAGACACCAGAGATGGTTGCACAATACCAAGTGAGTGGTGAGAAAGCTCTTGCTGTGCACTTCCCCGACAGTGGTCCCCTGCTGGGAATGTTCTGCAGCACAGTGGCCTACCTCCTCTCCTCCGAGAATGCTCACCCCTGTCCCTGGGAAGTGGTGCAGGACGAGGCAGGAACTCCAGAATGCCTCAATCGCAATGTGATCCAGTTCACCATTCCGAAGATGATGGGCACTGTTTCGCTGATCGATCACTTTACCCACTTTGAAATTCACATCCACACACTCCCCAAGAAGGCAGTACAGCTGTGGAAGGTGGCACATGACGCAGTGTTTGCAGGCCTGAAGAAATCAGGGAAGACCCTCGGCTACACCAACAACACCCCTGTCCCAGCCATTGTATGCCCCGCCCACCCCACCACACCTCATCCTGCCACTGTGCAGGAAGGTGGTTGGAAATGTTCAAAGATGGCACACATATTTGGCAGTATAGCAGAAGACAGCATTCCCTGGTGGAGTGTTTGCAGCACACACAGTGAGTGTATGTATACATGTATTGTGTGGTTTACGGTGTGCTCTAATTGGGAGATTGTTATGTATTTACTGTGTTGGTTTGCTTGTAAGGTCTTGTCCCCCCTCTTTCCACAGCTACAGTTCCATGTGTCAGTACTCAGAGCTCTCCATCCTCCACTGCTCCACAGCTACACCCACCAACACTTCCTGGTGAGTTGTGTGCTCTGCATGTTTCCTCTGTTTACCATTTAGATCGAATGGGAGTGTACATGTACACTACTGTTACATGTGTTACTGCTGTTGGCTTTGTTTAGTGTGTTTATCCTTCCCTCTCTCCCTCACCCCCTCCCCTCCACAGCTCTCATTGCATCCTCTACATCACTTCCATGTACCAGTAGTTCAGTCTCTCCAATATCGGTCTCTACTACTCAACCTGGTGAGTCCTGTATATGTGTCTGTGTGCTGTACACTGTGAGGGTGTTGTAATAGGCTGTTACTGTCATAGTGTAAGTCTAGTTCCTTCCCATCCCTCCCTCTCTTCCTCCACAGTTGCAGTTCCAACCTCTACTGGTCTACAATCTGCCACTCCAGTCTCTGTTTCTACTACTCTACCTGGTGAGCTCTTGTCTCTGTACACTCACTATCTGCACTGTGTGTGTTGTACTGTTTTATTGAGTTCACATGTGCATTGGTAACTTGTTACATAACTATTCTCCCTCCCTTACTCCCTTCCCCTCTCTTTCTCCTTCCCTCTCCCTTCCCTCCCTTCCTCTTTCCCTCAACCCAATCCTTGTCTCTGTACGCTCACATCTGTAGGCTACACACTATCAGAAACTTTTACAGCCTATATTATTCCTACATCTTTCTCCTCTTTCCACAGTTATGAGTGTACCTCACATCTCAAGTGACTTACTGGACACTCCAGTTACTGATCATGACATTGCCACAATAGCCAGGAAATACCTGGTGAGTTGGGAGGAGCTAGCACCACATCTGGGACTGACTGCTTCACAAGAACACAGCATTCGACAGACATTCCGGATGTATGAAGATCAAAAACGTGAAGCTCTTCGCACGTGGAAGAAAAACAAGGGAAATGGGGCCACTTACTGCACCTTCGTCACAGCTGCAGGAAACATATCCAATATGCAGTTAGCAGATAATGTGAGGGCTCTGCTGAAGTTGCCACACACTTCAACAGGTGAGATTAAGTTTACAAAACCTGCAGTAGATGGGTATGTTCATCAGAGCCCTAGGTACTAGTGTACCATGTACATGTACATGGCCTGTTTCGATCTGACTTCACGTTCACAATGATTGTATGCTTCCATCCATCACTCCCTCCCCCCCTTTCTCTCGGGTGCAGTTACTGGTCCACAGTCACTTCCACCTGCCACTTCACTCTCCCAACTTTCTGTCTGTGCTACTCCACCTGGTACGTTCTGGTCTCTGTTGACTCTGTTACCATTGTGTGTGCTAATCTGGTATTGACATTTCTCTGAAGTGCATTAGCAAAATTCATGTTTCATTCTCTCCCTCACTCTCCCAGGCACATCCGGGAAGGAGGCAGAAGGTGAGGAACAAAGAGAGGATGGAACTAGGAGGAGGACTGTAGGAGGCAGTGAAGACAGTAAGGAAAGAGAGGAGAGAGGAATGATGGGATCTCATAAGAGCACAGGACCCCAACCCCTACCCACCACTCCTTACTCCACCTATTCTCCACTAATGAACCTTATTTGTCTGTGTGTGATCATCATACTTAGTGTGTGTGTGTGGAATTTGTGTGTGCTTATACTTTCATGAGTGAATGTACATATATATTGCACCCTACACTCATGAACATCTCGGCGTGCATGCGCAGCGAGGGTCACTCATGTGTGTGTGTGTGTGTGTGTGTGTGTGTGTGTGTGTGTGTGTGTGTGTGTGTGTGTGTGTGTGTGTGTGTGTGGACTGTTAGCAGTTGTTGACCATATACTGTGAAATAATGTGACGAAGAGTTAATCAAACTGCTGAATCACACAGTGAAACTCCTCAAATCTGGACCACTGAAATGAGGACACCAGTAGGACACCTGCTGCTGCCTACAAGCTATAATTATGTTTTCAAACGTTTTCACCCTTAAGTCAGGACACCTCACTATAATCAGGACCTAATTGGGACACCTCACTAATCAGGACAATTTCTAAGGGTGTCAGTAGTAGTGTCCTTCTTTGTATACAAGTATGTAGTCTACAATGTAGTTATAACATACTTGACTTTAATCATCCATGAGATGCTTAGAAAGACAAGGCAAGGCAACACAACTCGCCCAATGCAGTTATTTTTCAAAGAAAAATTAGCTGCCTCGGGTGGGACTCCAACCCACAACCATCCGCTCTCTAGACAACGCTCTTACCAACTGAGCTGCCGAGGCAGCTCATGAACATGTAATGACCATGCATGCATAAAAATCTTATAATGCAAAAATAGAATTTTCAGATGTAGTCTGGACAAACAATAAAAAGTCAGATCTCTAATCATAAGTGCAATGATCAATGCTGTACCTACCTAGAAATGTACAATGTATATCTGTGCAGAACTCATTTCAATGTGGACTTATGACTTTGGCAAAAACACCTTGAGGTTGTGTGAGGATATCACAATATTGGCGTCGCAGTGTTACACCTGGAGTTCATGGCACCAGAGGACAGGACTACAATCACTGTAGAAGGAACACCACATCCTGATGTGGAGGGTGAGTTGGAGGTACATGTAAAGTTATCAAATAGCCTAAATAATGGAAACACTGTCAACCAAACATCAAGCCAAGTCATTATGAAAGATCGTGAAAAATCTCAGGATCCAGGTGGGATTCAAACCCAGGACCTTCTGATTACTAGTCAGACACACTTACCACTGAGCCACTGGATCTCTTGTGGCAGAGGAGTGTAGGATGGATGTTAATATCCTAAGAATTGAGTTCAAACCCAGACAATGACTATGCAGACAAGGCATATACAACATGCAAAGCATGTTAGACTCAAACTCCGCCTTAATTAGTCCACCGGGGCAACTAAGCCACCAAGACACGAAACTGAAAGCGAGAGTACATACATGTAAAGTTATCAAATAGACATGTAAGTCTAGTCTCATTTCATCCCTCCCCATCCAACCCTATCTTCCTCCACAGTGCCAGTTCCAACCTCTACTGGTCCACAATATGCCACTCCAATCTCTGTCTCTACTACTCCACCTGGTGAGTCCACGGCTAGGGCTAGAGGCTAGGGCTATCCTAATAAGTGCTTGTGCAAGTCACCCTGCTGTGTACTGACATTGAGGGTAGGGGGCATTTATGGCAGGGGACCAGGACCACTATGGCCGGCGTAACAGTTCCCTGTTGTGTTCTTGTGTACAATAGAGATTTGACATTTAACTCTCTCCCTCCCCCCCCTCCCCCCTCTGTTGTTCCACCACCCCTGCAGTTGGTCTACAATCACTTCCATCTGCTACCACACCTATCTCTGTCACATCTGTCTCTACTACATCATCTGGTGAGTTCTTGTCCCTGTACACTCACTCTCTGCACTACTGTTTTATTGAGTTCACATGTGCATTGATAACATGTTACATACCTATTCTCCTCCCTCCCTCCCTCCCTCCCTCCCTCCCTCCCTTAATTCCTCCCTCCCTCCCTCCCTCCCTCCCTTCCTCCCTCCCTCCATCCCACCTTCCCTCTACAGCTATAGTTACATCCTCTACTGGTCCACAGTCACTTGCAGCTACCACTTCAATCTCTCCAGTCTCTGTCTCTACTACTCCACCTGGTGAGTTCTGGTCTCTGTACATTGTGTGTTGTCATTTGCTATTCTCAAGCCTCAATCCCACTTCCACAGGTTATGTATGTTGCTATTGTTGTTTACTGCAGAGAGAAGAGAGGAGAGAGGGGGAGGGGGAGTTAGGAAGGGAGGAAGGGGGAGGGGGGTATTGGGGGTTGGGGAGAGGAGCACAGGGGTAGGGAGGGGAGGGGGAGGGGGAGGCGGAGAGGGATCCCTACCAAGCCACACCCACCAAAACTTCCTGGTGAGTCCTGTTCTCTCATACACATGTATCCCATCACATACTACACTGTAAAATCAGTTTTGTCATAATAGGAAAATTGTTTGTTGCATGAGTTTCATCCCATACATACATCAGTTCATGATGTGATACTACAATATTGTACTCCCTAGACAATGACTATTCCTTACATGTGTGAGTGTTGATAGAGTAGTCCACTAATCCATAATGCCTCTACACATGTGACTCACACATGTAAGGAATAGTCATTGTCTAGGGAGTACAATATTGTAGTATCACATGATGAACTGATGTATATATGGGATAAAACTCATGCAACAAACAATATTGTTATTATGACAAAATTGATTTTACAGTGTACTACACATGTACAGTCAACAAACATAAATGGTTTTGTAGCTGGAGAGAGAGAGCAAGTGTATGCACTTCTTTACTCTTCCACTGGGATGAGGTAGACATGCGACTGTTTACCCCCACAGAGCTGACAAGAGTGACTCTCCTGCTTGTTGTCATCATGGAATGATAAGCGCCTTCTACTGCTCTTTTTGCTCCTGTGTGCTGCCATATTACTGTATGCATACTTTATTGAGTCTGTATAAGACAACAAAGCTATATTTAATCACTAAAAGTAGTAGCTTACGTGCTGCAGCACATTCAACGACCGCAACAAGTTGCTGAGATTTTTTGTGCGACTCTTGCGCCCGTAAAAGTTGTTGGAACAACGTCAAACTTTTTAGGTATGATAGTCTTTATGTACTTTTAGTCAATAAATTATGAGCATAATTTAAGTATGATTGTCAGAAAATGTTTCCTCACGCACTTTTCTTCTGCGGAACGTCCATAATTATGTGCAGCATAGACTCTCGCTCAAGCAAGTATAAGAACCCAAAGTTGGCCTACTACTAAGCAAAGGTTATATCTTTCAGAGGTTTTAGTTTCATTTATTAAAGATTATGACTGAAACAGTAAATATGAGTAACTGAATATATAATTAGTACACGCGCGAATGATAAGAAAATTTCTGTTGCAAATTGTACGTCATGTACGGACTTCCGGTTTGTTGGCGTAAGCTGATCGCTCCCGATCGTGTCTCCGGATACTGCATCTGTAATTTGGTTGAGCACGACGTATATTAGACAAACGATTCTGTATATTTTAGTATACGGAAGAGTATCCTACATGTACATTCTGCCGGAAGCGAAGACTTTCCAAAAGCGCACAATTACGCGCGCGCAGGCTAACGGCAGTGCAGTGAGTTGTCGAGAAGAGAGCATGATGTGAAGCCGCCATTGTGGGGGCGGGTGTAGTTAGTGTCCCTTTGAAAGTGTCGTAGACTGTGCAGTGGTGGAGCCAGCTGCCATGTAGGATGTCGCCCCAATTGAGACGTAGTCAGTCTTGAAGTACAGACAAGAGAAGACATGGCTGCTCGTTTCATGAAAAAGAAACGCGACCCTCCCCTCAATACTTAGACTGCAGAATACCATAGTGCGTTTCAGAGGAGGTTGGACACGCGTAATACATGACGTAACTGTATTGCAATTTTTGCTGACGCAGCATCTACTCCGCCATTGAAAACATTGCCTGTTGAAGCGAAGCCTGAGGAAGGATCAAATGAAGTTAGTTAGCTAGGCAATGACCAGCGGAGGTCAACGCTCTTGTATGCAATCCTCTACTTGCATTCTTGCACGATTCACGTGACGATGTCCAACCTCCTCTGGTGCGTTTATAGCGTTTTCATCACGTGATAAATTATCATGCGCGCACGCCATGTTGGTGTACAGCTGGTGCACAGCATCTCTTTGTATGATCCATGCATGCCAGCAGATGTTAAATCTGTTTGTGAGGCAACACCATCCTGTTCTGCCTCCACGTCTTGCTCACATTCAGAAGTTGAAGCAGCACCGAGTGTCAACAGAGAGTTTCTGCCGCTTCAACTGTTTATATCACTAACTGGGGATAACTAACGGACCTAACGCGGAAACGACTTCAGAAGCTCTCCGAACGTATAAGGTAAGGCTAGAAACTAGGGCTAAGGCTAGCCCTAACTTCTAGCCTTACCTTAACATACATTCTGAGAGCTTCTGAAGTCGTTTACGCGTTGGGTCCATATAGTACCTTTGATCCAGAACGAGATATATGCCTTTATCATGGCCTCAACGATTTGAGCAGCCGATCACAACACAAAACCACATTGGCCAACTACCAACTGTACACCGAAATTGCCCCCCCCCCCCCCCCCCCCAGCCCCCCTTAAATGGGCTAGTCGTGATGGTAGTAATTTTGTTGGGAAGTGTGTGATGTGTTATCTGCTGTAGATATGACCTTCACTCCAATGAATGTCCTCCGAGCAGTACGGGAGGTGAAGAATACTGGTCGTCTGGGGCACTGTCTGGGTGTCCCTGTGTCTAAACGAGAGGAAATTAAGAGACAGTTCTCAAGTGAGGCTCAACAAAGAAAGGCATACATCAACTATTTCATTGAACACGACCCTGGGGCCAGTTGGAGAAGTGTGATATGTGCTCTGGATGTGATGAACCAACCAGATAGTATAGAGGCTGCAGACAACATCCGTCATCTGGCGGAGGCTGTCCCAGGTAGGGCAGGTAGCTAGAGGCTGTGTGCAGGAGGGAGGGTCTAACATGATGTAGATGAAGGGATGAGTGGATGGAGTCCACTTGGCATGTATGTAGAGTGTACATGTACATGATCTTGTGGAGTGGATGATGGTAGACCCACTCCTGTACTAAGAGACAATGAATACTAATGAATGAACTCCATGCACTCTTCATTCCACCCCTTTTGTGTGTGGAGCATATGTAGAGTGGGAAATGGAGTAGAGTACTAGTCAATGATTATGTCCTACTCTCTGTGCAGACCCCACACTCACTATCAACAACCTGTGGACGGTTACAATATCTGTCAAGAAATGGTATGATCTGGGAAAATATCGTTCTGGTATGGGTGTTCCTCGTACTGTTAGAAACAAAATCCAGTCCAATACTGCATACAAGACAGAGGAAGAGAAGAAGGAGGCACTACTGCTTTACTATCTCCACACTGTCGCAAGGGCCTCGTGGCAGAATGTTGCAGGAGCACTGCACAAGATGAAGGAGGTGACAGCATTGAAGTCTGTGAATGTGTTCCTGCAGTCCACACCAGCTGGTGAGTTGATCTTCCAGGGGACAGAGATAATTTGTATGTTTGGTAAATATCCATTCCAGGTAGATGAGTGTTGTGGGTTGAAGTGACGGCTGAGGAGAATTTGTGTCCATAATTTCCTAGGTTGTGTTTAGTGTGTAGACTGTCCCTATGATGGGTGTTTATGAAGATGTAGTGTAGAGTTGTGTAGTGAGTGTCTCCATCTCTGTTTCTCCTGTTGTGTTCCCAGAGCTCAGTCTCACTTCACACAACCTCTCAACTGTACTGGACAGCATGAATGATGATCTGTGGAAGTGGTTTTGTCACCATGTAAACATGCCACCCTCTGAGCGGGAGACGATCAGGTCAAAGTATTCCAGTGACAAGGAGCGTAAACAGGCAGCCATTGACTACCTCATCTCTTCACATCCAGCACCATCATGGAGACTTGTGGCAAATGCACTGTATCAGATGGGGATATGGTATGATGACAGTCCTCACAGAGCATTGGCTCGTCTCCAGCAGCTGTTTCCCACAGGTACATGTTGTAGTTTTTGGTATCCACCAGATCTGTACTGTATGTACAGTATGGATCAGATGTAAGGTATAACGGGAACATACACCTGGAGAGGAACGTGTTCTCGTCTAGCTGTACACCTGTTTAAACTCTAAATGCTCTCCAGCTAGCTGGGAGAGCATTCCCCTCCAGGTGTACAGCTAGATGGAGAGCGTTCCCCTCCAGGTGTAAACGGGTGTACAGCTAGAACGGGTGTATAGCTAGATGGGTGTGTTGCCCTCCAGGTGTACAGCTAGACACACTCACAAGAATTCATTACGAGTGTGTAGGTAATTGGTAGTGACCTTTGAACTTTGTGCCTAAAATTACTGCAGCTGTAAGTACACTCCCATATTTGGGTTCAATCACATGTACATGTGTTGTGCAGCAACTGTTAGGTATAATAATGACTATATCAATGGTTAGGTTGTAGACCCTAGTTTATTACATGTTACTTTATAGGTCTTACCTTTTTCTTGCGACTAGTAGTGTACATCATGTTTTCTCCATGCAGGCCGACATCATTCCAAACAGATCTATGAGCAGGAGATGAAACGAGGCCATATTGAACTGGACATCGACAAAGTGGTGATGTTAGGTATTGCTGGGAGTGGTAAAACGTGTGCCCTCGCCGTAATGCTTGGAGACGACCCTCCCGACATGACATGCAGCACCCCGTTAATGAAGAGACCCGTTGAAGTACTCTTCATGGACGTGGACAAGAAGCTTCATTGGAAGATCAAGACACTGCAAGAAGTCAACGAATCCATTGCCGAAATTATCCGTTCTCGAATGCCAAAGGAAGTGGCAGAGGCACTAGTGAGCAGTGCCAGCCCAGCCTCCCCCAGCCAGCAGCCTCCCCACTCCACAGCTGACCAGTCATTCCAACCAACACCAGAGGAGACCACTACCACAACATCTGAAGCAGCCAGGGAGATTCCAACACTCCCCAAGAAGAAGCCCACAGGCAAAGTACAGTCCAAGGCAGAAGGGAGCCTGGATTCTGTGCTGCAGTCGACCGACATGGACGAGGAGTTTGTCTCTCTCATCAACACTTCTCCTCCCTCCTCGGAGCCCATCCTCCGACTGAGGCAGATTCTTGTGCTGGACTCGGGTGGCCAGCCTCACTTTCACGAACTGATTCCCGTGTTCCTGAATGGTGCATCTGACTTTGTCTACGTCTTCAAGGTCCACGAGTCTCTGGATATACGATCCATGATCCGCTATTTCAAAGAGGGTAAGCTGGTATTCCAGTTCCAAGCCAGCCAGACCAACGAAGAGACCCTGAAGCAGTGTACACAAGCCATGACCTCCTTGACTGCCAAGAACAAGGACATCCCTCTCCCCAGATTGCTGTTCCTGGCCACCCACCCAGATATGGTGGCAGAAGGTGAGCTGCCTGCAAAGCTAGAGGCTCTCCACAAGAGGCTGAAGGAGATCCTTTTGCCTCAATTCAAGGATCAAATCGTGTACTGCAACAAGAAAGGGGAGGAGTTTATCTTTACCATGAATGCAGCCAAGCCGGTGAAGAAAGACCAGGAATGTGCAGAGGCCATTCGGAGATGTCTGAGTAAAGAGAGGGAGGTGAAGAAGGGGGTAAAGGTGCCGTTGCGATGGTATGCTCTGTACCAGAAGCTGCTGCAGGTGGTGGAGGGTCTGGGGAAGAAGGTGCTGTCTCGACAGCAGTGTAGGTCAGTGGCAGAATCGATGGAGATCGATGAGGAGTCATGCGATGAAGCTTTGCAATTCTTCAACCGTCTGAACATGCTGTTCTACTTCCCCCATATCCTGCCCGATCTGATATTCATGGATCCACAGATGTTACTGGACAAAGTAACGGAGCTGGTGGAGGAGAGCTACCGCATGAGCCAAGCAAAGGAAGACCAGCCACTTTGCCCCATGGAGGGTGAGCAGCTGAAGTTTCGTGACTACGGACAAGTGACAGAGAAGTTTCTGAGTAAGTTCAACAGTCACTACGAGAATCCCCTGTTCACACCCAAGGAGCTGATCACACTGCTGAGGGGCTTACTTGTGTTTGCCGATCTGTCAGAGGATGTGTATTTCATGCCTTGTCTGCTACAAGTGAAGACACCAGAGGTGGTTGCACAATACCAAGTGAGTGGTGAGAAAGCTCTTGCTGTGCACTTCCCAGACAGTGGTCCCCTGCTGGGAATGTTCTGCAGCACAGTGGCCTACCTCCTCTCCTCCGAGAATTGTCACCCTTGTCCCTGGCAAGTGGTGCAGGACGAGGCAGGAACTCCGGAATGCCTAAATCGTAACGTGATCCAGTTCACCATCTCAGACATGATTGGTACTGTTTCACTGATCGATCACTTCACGCACTTTGAAATCCACATTAATACGCTCCTTGATAAAGCAGCACAGCTGTGGAAAGTGGCACATGGCGCAGTTTTTACAGGCCTGAAGAAAGCAGGGAAGACCCTCGGCTACACCAACAACACCCCTGTCCCAGCCATTGTATGCCCCGCCCACCCCACCACACCTCATCCTGCCACTGTGCAGAAAGGTGGTTGGAAATGTTCAAAGATGGCACACATATTTGGCAGTATAGCAGAGGACACCATTCCCTGGTGGAGTGTTTGCAACACACGCAGTGAGTGTATGTATACATGTACATTGTATAATTATGTGGTTTACGGTGTGCTCTAATTAGGTGAGTGTATGTATACATGTACATTGTATAATTATGTGGTTTACGGTGTGCTCTAATTAGGAGTTTGTTACGTGCTTACTGTGTTTGTTAGCTTGTAAGCTCATACTCTTGTCTTCTCTCTCTTTCCACAGCTACAGTTCCATGTGTCAATACTCAGAGCTCTCCATCCTCCTCTACTGCTCCACAGCCACACCCACCAACACTTCCTGGTGAGTTGTATTCTCTATACACACATATACCATCTAGACTGGGAGTGTACATGTACACTACTGGTGGTACTTGTGTTGTTGTATTTACATGTGTTACTGCTATTGGCTTTGTTCCTGTGATAGTTGTGTGTTTATCCTCTTCCCTCACCCCCTCCCCTCAGCTCTCATTGCATCCTCTACATCACTTCCATGTACCAGTAGCTCGGTCTCTCCAGTCTCTGTCTCTACTACTCCACCTGGTGAGTCCTGTATGTGTGTGTGCTGTACAATGTGTTGTAATGAGTGTTGCCTCTCTTACTAGGGGTACATATTAGTTTCTTGTTTTCTCTCTCTCTACTGCCCACCTCTTTCCCTCTCTTTCTCTCCCTCCCTCTCTCCACAGCCACTGTCACATCCTCTACTGGTCCACAGTCACTTCTGTCTATCACTTCAAACTCTCCCATCTCTACCTCACTTGGTAAGTCCTGCAGTCTTCACATCTGCCAGTAAACTGTATGAGTATGACTGTATCGTACGTTGTTCATGTCTCATTCTCTCTCCCTCATTCACTCCCTACATCTCCTCCAGACACACGACCTACTCTACTGCAGCTCACTCACCTGGTCACACCTTCTGGGAAGAAAGTGGAAATTATCAAACACATTACACCAGAATGGAAGACTGTTGGGATCCACATGAACTTTGACCCCACTGGATACACCATTGACACTATTGCAGCATCTAATCCATTGAAACCTGTGGCCTGCTGTACCGATATGATGAAGGAGTGGCTGGGAGGGAGAGGGAGACAGCCGGCAACCTGGACCACTCTGGTGAAGATTTTGAGAAATGCCGAGTTCATTGTTCTTGCTGACGACGTGGAACATCTGGTGCCATCACTTGTAATGGATGGGGAGGAGGAGGGGGAGGGAGAGAGGCAGGGCAGGAGAGGAACTAGAGGCAGACGATCTAAATGCATAATCTTATAAGACACTCCATACAGAACACAGGATTCCAAACACTACCCACCACACCTAACACTACGGCATTCCTCATCATCTGTGTGTATGTATGTATACACGTCACGTACACACTGGTCATCTGGTCCTTCATACAACTTCCTCACCTTTCTGTACCTTCATTTCATAAATCTTTGACTAATGTGAACACAGTACATTGTTGGCAAGCAGTCAGTGCAGACGTAGGTAGCCAGCCGTGGGACAATAAAAGTGCCCTGTTCATCAAGGTGTCATCATTTCAGTGTCCTAATAATAATATTGTACAAGAATGCTAATCAACAACTAGTGTTTCTGTGTTTCTGTTTTGATGTGTGTGTCTGCTATCAGCAGGGCATCTCTGCAGCTGGTGCATGTCTGTGGTGATTACATATCTGATTATACCTGTCCCAGGAATTCAGGGACCTCCTGGGACACAAGGTCTAATCAGATTAATCACTACAGACACCAGAGATGCCCTGCTTATATATATAGTGAAGACACACACATATATATAAACAGAAACACAGAAAGAAACACTAGTAGCATTCTTGTACAATATCATTATTAGCAAGCAGATAATATGTCATCAATTTAAGTCTTCTCTTACAGTTCTCAAAATAAATTATGATATTGAAAGTGAAAGTGAAAGTATGTTTCATCAGTTCAGCTGGCATTAGGTGATCCAAATATCCCACATCAATCAACAACTAGTGTTTCTTTCTGTGTTTCTGTTTTGATGTGTGACTGCTATCAGCAGGGCATCTCTGGTGTCTGTGGTGATTAATCTGATTAGACCTTGTGTCCCAGGAGGCCCCTAAATTCCTTGGACAGGTCTAATCACCAAGGGCACCAGGATACCCTATATACTGATAGCACACACATCAAAACAGAAACACAGAAAGAAACACTAGTTGTTGATTAGCATTCTTGTACAATATTATTATTGGCAAGCAGATAATATAAGTCATCAATTTAATCTCATTTCATATCTGATTAGACCTGTCCCAGGAATTTAGGGACCTATCCTGGGACACAAGATCTAATCATATTCACAGACACCATGCTGCAGCTGATAGCAAAGACACACATAATGAAACACACAGAAAGAAACACTACCAGTTGATTGATGTGTGGATATTTGGATCACCTAATGCCAGATGAACTGATGAAACATACTTTCACTTTCATTTTCAATATCATAATTCATTTTGAGAACTGTAAGAGAAGAGAAGACTTCCAAGTTTCAAGGAGCTGACTAAGGGAAGGAGAGGGAGGAGGAGAAAAGGGGGAAGGTGACAGACAGAGGGAGGGGGAGGGAGATAAGGAAGGAGAGGAGAGGGGGGAGATGGGGAGGGAAGGAGAGCATATGTAGGGAGGGGTGAGAGAGAAGAAGGGGGTTCAGAGGAGGAGAAGGAGAAGGAAGCGAGAGATCTAGAGGAGCTGACAGAGGGAGTGAGAAGGGAGAAAGAAGGGGAGGGAAACAAAGAAGGCAAGAGAAACATATATAGGAGAGGAGGGAATAGGTAGGGGTCAGGGAGAGAACAAGGGCTGGGGAGGAGAGGAGCAGGTAGAGACATGATAGTATTGCATCATGGAGCTGACTGAGCGTCTGTCCGTCCTGAAAACGATATCACATATACTCAACGGGCAATGAAGGTCCAAATATTTGTGTGGATACAGCATATTTCAGCACTTTGCAACAGGAGCCTCTAAAGCACACAAGTGTCATTAGTACATAGATGGCTATCTAACACAAACTATGGACACACATTGAAGCCATCTATGTACTAATGACACTTAGAAACAGTGTGTGGTCTGCTGTACCACTCTGTTGCAGACAATGAACGTCATACGCATGCGCATAGTTTACGTGCAGTATATAAACAGTAAACGCCGAGGTTTGCAAGCAGTGTGTCAGTTGTCGAGAAGAGAAGCGAAGCCGCTATTGTCCCTTTGAAAGTGTCGTAGACTTTGCAGTGGTGGAGCCAGCTGCCATGTAGGGTGTCGCCCCAATTGAGACGTAGTCAGTCTTGAAGTACAGCCTGACAAGGAAAGACATGGCTGCTCGTTTCGTGAAAAAGAAGCGTAAGTTGCATTTGTGAGGTCCAAGGAATGGTAGAAAGTATTTAACATACTAAGTGATTTGTAGTCTGAACCTCCCCTCAATACTTATTTTTAGTGCAAAGTACTAGTGTCATTTAGTTTCATTATCTGCTGTAGATATGACCTTCACTCCAATGAATGTCCTCCAAGCAATAGAGGAGGTGGAGGATACTGATGTGATGGGGCGCTATTTGGGTGTCCCTCTGTCTAAACAAGATAAAATTAAGAGACAGTTCTCAAGTGAGGCTCAACAAAGAAAGGCATACATCAACTATTTCATTGAACATGATCCTGAAGCCTCGTGGAGAAGTGTGATATGTGTTCTGGATAGAATGGACCAACCAGATAGTGTTAAGGCTGCAGACAACATCCGTGATCTGGCGGAGGCTGTCCCAGGTAGGGCAGGTAGCTAGAGGCTGTGTGCAGGAGGGAGGGTCTAACATGATGTAGATGAAGGGATGAGTGGATGGAGTCCACTTGGCATGTATGTAGAGTGTACATGTACCTTATGTTGTGGAGTGGATGATGGTAGAGCCAGCCTCCTGTACTAAGAGATGATGAATACTAATGAATGGACTCCACTCTTCATTCCACCCCTTTTGTGTATAGAGCATATGTAGAGTGGGAAATGGAGTAGAGCACTAGTCAATGATTATGTCCTACTCTCTGTGCAGACCCCACACTCACTATCAACAACCTGCGGAGTGTTACGACATCTGTCAAGAAATGGTATGAGCTGGGACACTATGATTATGGTCTGTGTGTCCCTATTGCTGTTAGAGAAAAAATCAAGTCCAATAGTGCATACAAGACAGAGGAAGAGAAGAAGGAGGCACTACTGCTCTACTATCTCCATACTGTAGCAAGGGCCTCGTGGCAGAATGTTGCCTTAGCACTGCACAAGATGGAGGAAGTGACAGCATTGAAGACTGTGAATGTGTTCCTGCAATCCACACCAGCTGGTGAGTTGATCTTCCAGGGGACAGAGATAATTTGTATGTTTGGTAAATATCCATTCCAGGTAGATGAGTGTTGTGGGTTGAAGTGGCGGCCGAGGAGAATTTGTGTCCATAATTTCCTAGGTTGTGTTTAGTGTGTAGACTGTCCCTATGATGGGTGGTTGTGAAGATGTAGTGTAGAGTTGTGTAGTGAGTGTCTCCATCTCTGTTTCTCCTGTTGTGTTCCCAGAGCTCAGTCTCACTTCACACAACCTCTCAACTGTACTGGACAGCATGGATGATGATCTGTGGAGGGAGTTTAGTGACTCTGTAAGCATACCACGGTCTGAGGTGTTGAGGATCAGTTTAAAGTATTCCAGTAACAAGGAGCGCAAACAGGCAGCCATTGACTACCTCATCTCTTCACATCCAGTGCCATCATGGAGACTTGTGGCAAATGTACTGTATCAGATGGTGATATTGACTATAGATGACAGTCCTCACAGAGCATTGGCTCGTCTCCAGCAGCTGTTTCCCACAGGTACATGTTGTAGTATCCACCAGATCTGTACTGTATATACAGCATGAATCATATATAAGGTATAATGGAAGCGTACACCTGGAAAGGAACATGTTCCTGTCTAGTTGTACACCTGTCTAAACTACAAATGCTCTAGAGCAGAGGGATTTTTCTAGAAAAAAAAAATTTCAGGTGGGGGGGAATCAGGAACAGGTGTACAGCTAGATGGGAGAGCGTTCCCCTCCACGTACAGCTAGACATGAGAGCTTTCCCCTCCACAGCAATAAAACCAGCTAGACACTCTCTAGCAGATTGGTTAAGAGGATGTAGGTAATTGATAGTGAACTTTGACCTTCATCCCTAAAATTAGTTCCGCTGTAAATACATTCCCATACACAGGAAAATGCCTGCATGGATACAGGAAACAGCTGGCATTGAGACATCCACGTTTACTCCGTCAATACTCCGTGTGCACATAGCACTCACACCGTATAAGTCTGTATGGGACAAATCATAACACGGAAAGCACTTTTACTATTGGTCCTGTACAGAGTTATACAGTTTGAGTGCAGTGTGGGCGCGGAGTAATCATGGTGCATGTAAACACAGATGTCTCATTGCCGGCTGTCTCTGATTTAGGTTCAGTGACGTGTACATGTGTTATGCAGCAGCTGTTATATATGTAAACCAGGTTGCTAGATCAGTGCTTTGCCATCAGTTAGCAAGACTGGTTAGGTTGTTTAATACATGTTGGTTTCTTTCATGTGACTGTGGGATACATTGTAGTGTACATGTTTTCTCCATGCAGGTAGACATCGTTCCAAACAGATCTATGTGCAGGAGATGAAACGAGGCCACATTGAACTGAACATCGACAAAGTGGTGATGTTCGGTATCGCTGGGAGTGGTAAAACGTGTGCCCTCGCTGTAATGCTTGGAGACACCCCTCCCAATGTGACATGCAGCACCCCGTTAATGAAGAGACCCGTTGAAGTACTCTTCATGGATGTGGACAAGAAGCTTCATTGGAAGATCAAGACACTACAAGAAGTCAACGAATCCATTGCCGAAATTATCCGTTCTCGAATGCCAAAGGAAGCAGCAGAGGCACTAGTGAGCAGTGCCAGCCCAGCCTCCCCCAGCCAGCAGCCTCCCCACTCCACAGCCGACCAGTCATTCCAACTGACACCAGAGGAGAAAACTACCACAACATCTGAAGCAGCCAGGGAGATTCCAACACTCCCCAAGAAGCAGCCCACAGACAAAGGGTCTGATCGTGAGGCAGAAGGGAGCTTGGATTATGTGCTGCAGTCGACTGACATGGACGAGGAGTTTGTCTCTCTCATCAACACTTCTCCTCCCTCCTCGGAGCCCATCCTCCGACTGAGGCAGATTCTTGTGCTGGACTCGGGTGGCCAGCCTCACTTTCACGAACTGATTCCCGTGTTCCTGAATGGTGCATCCGACTTTGTCTATGTCTTCAAGGTCCACGAGTCTCTGAATATACGATCCATGATCCGCTATTTCAAAGAGGGTAAGCTGGTGTTCCAGTTCCAAGCCACTCAGACCAACGAAGAGACCCTGAAGCAGTGTACACGAGCCATGACCTCCTTGACTGCCAAGAACAAGGACATCCCTCTCCCCAGATTGCTGTTCCTGGCCACCCACCCAGACATGGTGGCAGAAGGTGAGCTACCCGCAAAGCTAGAGGCTCTCCACAAGAGGCTGAAGGAGATCCTTTTGCCTCAGTTTAAAGATCAAATCGTGTACTGCAACATGAAAAGGGATTTTATCTTCACCATGAATGCCGCCAATCCAGTGAAGAAAGACCAGGAATGTGCAGAGGCCATTCGGAGGTGTCTGAGTAAAGAGAGGGAGGGGGGTAAGGTGGTGAAGGTACCATTGCGATGGTATGCTCTGTACCAGCAGCTGCTGCAGGTGGTGGAGGGTCTGGGGAAGAAGGTGCTGTCTCGAGATCAGTGTGGGTCGGTGGCAGAATCGATGGAGATCGATGAGGAGTCATGTGATGAAGCTCTACAATTCTTTAACCGTCTGAACATGCTGTTCTACTTCCCCCATATCCTGCCCGATCTGGTATTCATGGATCCACAGATGTTGCTGGACAAAGTAACGGAGCTGGTGGAGAAGAGCTACCGCATGAGCCAAGCATAGGAAGACCAGCCACTTTGCACCATGGAGGGTGAGCAGCTGAAGTTTCATGACTACGGACAAGTGACAGAGACATTTCTGAGCAAGTTTGACAGTCACTACGAGAAGCCCCTGTTCACACCCAAGGAGCTGATCACACTGCTGAGGGGCTTACTTGTGTTTGCTGATCTGTTAGAGGATGTGTATTTCATGCCTTGTCTGCTGCAAGTGAAGACACCAGAGGTGGTTGCACAATACCAAGTGAGTGGTGAGAAAGCTCTTGCTGTGCACTTCCCCGACAGTGGTCCCCTGCTGGGAATGTTCTGCAGCACAGTGGCCTACCTCCTCTCCCCCGAGAATGCTCACCCCTGTCCCTGGCAAGTGGTGCAAGACGAGGTGGGAACTCCGCAATGCCTCAATCGTAACTTGATCCAGTTCACCATCCCAGAGATGATGGGCACTGTTTCTCTAATCGATCACTTCACCCACTTTGAAATCCACATCCATACACTCCCCAAGATGGCAACAGAGCTGTGGAAGGTGGCACATGACGCAGTGTTTGCAGGCCTGAAGAAAGCAGGGAAGACCCTCGGCTACACCAACAACACCCCTGTCCCAGCCATTGTATGCCCCGCCCACCCCAGCACACCTCATCCTGCCACTGTGAAGGAAGGTGGTTGGAAATGTTCAAAGATGGCACACAAATTTGGCAGTATAGCAGAGGACACCATTCCCTGGTGGAGTGTCTGCAGCACACACAGTGAGTGTATGTATACACATGTACATTGTATTTAAGGTGTGCTATAATCGGATATATCAAGTTAGTTGTGTGTCTCGTTATACTTACTGTTACTGGTGTTGTTGTGTTTACTTGTGTTACTGCTGTTGGCTTTGTCCTGTGTGTGTGTGTGTGTGTGTGTGTGTGTGTGTGTGTGTGTGTGTGTGGCCTCTGTTACTGTTAAAGTACATATTGCATTTGGTTCCTTGTAGGTTTAGTCCTTCCTCTACTTCCACCTCTCCCTCCCTTCCTCCCTCCACAGCCACTGATATATCTTCTGCTCCACTGTCACCTCCATCTGCCACTCCTATCTATACCTCACTTGGTAAGTTCTGGTTTCTTTACACTCCTACAGTTTTCAACTATACACATTGTTCATGTCTCATTCTCTCTCCCTCATTCACTCCCCACATCTCCTCCAGACACACGACCTACTCTACTGCAGCTCACTCACCTGGTTACACCTTCTGGGAAGAAAGTGGAGATTATCAAACACATCGCACCAGAATGGAAGACTGTTGGGATCCACATGAACTTTGACCCCACTGGATACACCATTGAAACTATCGCAGCATCTAATCCATTGAAGCCTGTGGACTGCTGTACCGATATGATGAAGGAGTGGCTGGGAGGGAGAGGGAGAAAGCCGGCAACCTGGGCCACTCTGGTGGAGATTTTGAGGAATGCCCAGTTCACTGTTCTTGCTGACGATGTGGAACATCTGGTGCCATCACTTGTAATGGATGGGGAGGAGGAGGGGGAGGGCGAGAGGCAGGTCAGGAGAGGAACTAGGGGCAGACGATCTAAATGCATAATTTTATAAGACACTACCCACCACACCTTACACTATGACATTCCTCATCATCTGCGTGTAATAATTTTACATGAATGCTGCTCAACTGCTAGTGTGTCTGCGTTTCTGTTTTGATGTGTGTGTCTTTGCTATCAGCAGGGCATCTCTGGTGTCTGTGGTGATTATCTGATTAGACCTTGTGTCCCAAGAGGTCCCTAAATAAGACAAGTAGTGATCAGAGGACTTGTAGACAAATGCACATGCATGCACGCGCACACACACACACACACAATGTTGTGGCATGGTTTACAGCCACAGTGGTATTACCCACTAAGGTATAGAAAGTGGCCTGATTTGAGGGGTATACATAGGTAATGTACAGTGCCAATATTGGCACTGAAATGAAGTCTATTATGACACCTAGCACAGGGAAAATGGTCCATGAATACAGACTTCCACGGCGTCAAATGAGTCCATATTTGTACCGTGCGCACACCATACACACGTTGCAAAAGTCCACATAAGTGATACGTGGTATCAGCACAGACTTACACAATCACCACGGACTTACGCAGACATTTGCAACATGCATATGGTGTGCGCATGTTGCAAATACAGACTTTTTTGACCTCGTGGAAGTTCGTATTCATGGAACATTTCCCTGTGTTGATAAACAGGAAACCATTTTATTGTCCCAAATGTCATGTTTGCGTACTTCAATACTAAAATCAGAATCAGGGCACCTCACTAATCTGGACAATTAACGCACAACTTTCCTTGCTATAGAAGACCACGTATTACATCTCTCAGAGAGTCTAGCCAGCTGCCCAACTGACCCACCTTTCATGTCATTCAGAAGCTTGTGGTTCCCATCTCTGGTGGGGTAGGCTGTGAACATGGAACGAGGTACGATTGGCACTCGCAGCAGAGACTCTAGTTCAGCTGCAAAATGAATTTCGAAACTGAAAATTAAGCCAGTTGTTATTGCTTGTAGTGCTGTGGGGTTAAAGTTCACATACCCTTTAGACTATCAACTTTCTCTGCTTCTTTCCTGTTAATGGAAGCAGGTTCTGCCTCCATTCCATACCAATCCTGGTCCAATTCTAGTTCCAATGCCTGGGTTGAAGACCGTACCCAGTCAGTATGTCGCCGAGTCTGCAGTATACAATGAACTTGTATTAACACACTGAGTTAGGAGATCACAGTGCCTAATCTGCACTCTCTTGGGACAGAAGGAAGTGTCCCGATTAGCAAGGTGCCCTGATTAGTGAGGTGCCCTGATTAGCAAGGTGCCCTGATTAGTAAGGTGCCCTGATTAGTGAGGTGCCCTGATTAGTAAGGTGTCCTGATTAGTGCATGTGGTGCCCTGATTAGTAAGGTGTACTGATTTCAGGGGTTGAAAGATATGGTATTTGGGGCAGCAAAAGGTGTCCTGTTTATTGAGGTGTCCTCATTTCAGGGGTCCAGATTAGAGTGGTTCCACTTCATATGCACAGAACTGAACACTACATGTTCCAGTGTCCTCATTACTGTCTTGTCGACCTTCCCCTTATTTCATGCCACACCTTTTTTCTCCGGTGGAGTTCAGTCTCTATCTTCTTAGCAACAGACACCCTCTTACGGATGGTCGACAGGTATGTGGTATCCATTGGAAACGATGGTATGTCATCTAAATAAAAATGTCAGTGTTACTAAAAATAGAATTATGTGCTATTAATAGTAACACCTTTGTTTAGTGTTCTACATATATTTCGGTATGATGTCATATCCTCTGGACCAATCAGAATCACACTCAGCCCTTCTTTCTTGGTCCGAGCTGTTCGGCCACTTCGATGGACATACAGTTCCGAATTACGAGGAACCTGTTGTACAAGTACAGTAGAACCTCTCTAATCCAGACACCCTTAGGACAGAAGAAAGTGTCCTGATTAGTGAGGTGTCCTCATTTCAGAGGTCGAATGTACACAAATGGGACAACTAGGTGTCCACTTCAGGTTGTCATGATTAGAGGAGTTCCACTGTGTAGGGATACACCTGCTTATGGTCCTTATTTTAGACCACACCCACTAACTAATTAGTGGGTGTGGTCACTCCCCAAGCCCCACCCACATGATAGTGTATGACATGTTGTACACTGGGGAAGTCCAGACCACGAGCAGCCACGTCTGATGCCAGTAACAATCCATCAGAAGAGGCAGTAAACCTTTGGAAGAAAACGAGAAATTTTTAGTGTGACTATACATACCAACCTCTGAAATGAGATAGGGACACATCTTCAGGTCCCGACTCCATTGAAGCCTGTACATACCACCCTCTGAAATGAGGACACCTCTCTAATAGGGACACATCTTCAGGTCCCAACTCCATTGAAGCCTGTACATACCACCCTCTGAAATGAGAACACCTCTCTAACAGGGACACATCTTCAGGTCCCACCTCACCGATCAAAGTTCTTAAGCCTCTGTCGTTGTTGCATGCGAGCATGCAGTGGAAGGGGAGAGAGACCCAGTAACTCCAACAGAGAACGAAGCTTTTGCAGTGTACTTATTGAGTTGACAAAGACGAGGGTTCTTCCTGGATAGAGCAGCAGGAAATAGTACAGATATACATCCTAGAGAAAGAGAGGGGGGGAGATGAAGGGAGAGAAAGAGGTGTAAAAGGTGAAATTAAGACACTTAGTAGTTTGATTGGATCACAGAGGAACCCCTCTAATTAACACATACTTAAATGTTGCTGCAGGACATTTTCCCAAATGACATTGTATGCAGCATTAATGACGGGTAGCAGAGAGTGTACTGTCCAAATTAGAGGGCACCACTACATACACAAACAGTTGAAGGGGACAAAAGTATGAGAGATAATAGCTACATCCCAGATGGACCTTCTCCTCAGCAGAGCAGAAGAGTTTCATTTCAGAGAGAGTTTCTGCAGTGCCACCACTTCTGCTGACATCCACAATGGCTGGGTTGTCCCTGAGTCCGACCTGGGAGATGAGGTTGGCTGGAGGGAGAGGGGGAAGGAGGGAGAGAGGGAGGGAGAGAGAGAGAGAGAGAGCTCGACAACTAACTGCATTTTACTCACCTATGCTCTCCTGCCCGCTCAGATTCTTTCTCTGTCGAACCTTAACTTTCTTCTCAACCGATCGTCGTGGTAAAGTCAATGTAGCTGAAAATACAAATGTCTGTCGCTCCCTCTCTCCATTCCTCCCAAGTCCCCTCTCTTTCTCTTTCTCTCCATGACTCCCCACACCAGTTGCCTTGTTGACACGTTCCAATATCAACGACAGTTCCTGATAGTGACCAAACTCTATCATACGATCTGCTTCATCCAGGACCAGATACCGTACTGCATCGAGATTCGTCAGATGGGGATGGCCCTGAAATATATGTTAAATTGGTCGGGTTTTGATACAGAATGGATCCCAATGCTCTGAAATAAGGTCACATCATCCTTGGCCCCTTTCGATCCCTGAAATCAGGACACCTCACTAATCAGGACACCTCACTAATCAGGACACCTCACTAATCAGGACACCTCACTAATCAGGACACCTCACTAATCAGGACACCTTACTGTTCAGGACACCTCACTAATCAGGACACTTTCTTCTACCCTGGATTAGAGAGGTTCCAACTTGTATGTTACTGAGCTGACTAAACTATTTGTCACAAAACTGATATTTCATTCTCACTTCACTCATCAGCTTCCAGAGCCGTCCTGGTGTTGCCACGACAATTGGCGGGTGCTGACTCAACAGGCGCTCTTGCTTCACGTCAGCCATCCCTCCCACCAGAGCACACACCTACATGCAATTTTGGGAGTAAAATTAGTACTGAAGTCACATCCTATAGCATGAAATATTCAGACCAAGAGATCCCCAAGGCAATACAATACAACACAATGCAACTCACCCAAGGCAGTCATTTTCAAAAATGAGCTGCCTCAGGCGGGACTTGAACCAGCAACGTTCTGCATTCTAGGCATGTACAACATGTGCTTCTGGAACAGTTTCATGTACATGTATATACATTGTACATGTATGCATGTGCTGCTTTGCAAGGGATTATTTCACACACACTTCATTTGGACATTCTGGCGGGGGGGGGGGGGGGGGGCAAAGTAGAGTTTTGGGAATATGAGGGGGCAGCATGTATGTGGCAATGTATTTTTTCAAATCCCAAGAGGGGGCAAATGCCCTAAATGAAATCTAACCTACAGTATAGCATCATTACCTTAATTCCTGTGTACTTTGCTGCATCACAAATGTGTGCTTTCACTTGAAGTGCCAATTCTCTTGTGGGGGTTAGTATGAGTGCTAGTAGCTTGTGATCATGTGATCCTTTTGTGACATCATCGAGGTCATGTGATGCAAGTTCATCGTCAGAATTGCTCATATTGCCAGATTTTGTAACATCTTCACTCTGGTTGGTGACATCACCTAGGTCATGTGATCCAGCTATGACATCATCACCAATCATCTTCAAAAACTCTTCCTCGGGAATATCGTCAAGACTGGTAACCAAACCCATTTCCCCTGCCCCTTCATTATCACCCAATAAACTTTCACTTTCAAATTCACCACCACTTTCTCTGGAAACCCCACCCACTTCACCATCCATTTCGTCACCATCCTCCTCATCATCACCTTCAAAATGGAGTACCACATTTAGGTCAATATACCTCTTGGTTTTAGTTTCCATGGTGACATCGGGTGTTGCCTTATGTGATGGAGAACATGAAGTTGCTGTGGTATTCGCTACACATCTTCTGGCGTCATTTCTGATGATGTAACTCAAAATTGGTATGGAGAAAGCAAGGGTTTTCCCCGAGCCCTGCAGACACAATAGATTGTTTTGTGAGTGGATCCCTCTAATTAGGACCCTCTAATTAGGATAGAGGACACCTCAATAAACAGGACACCTTTTACTGTCCCACATGCCATGTTAGTGTAGTTTCCAACCCCTGAAATCAGGACACCTCACTAATCAGGACACCTCACTAATCAGGACAGTTTCTTCTGTCCTAGATCGCTTTATACCAGGAGACTATTACTTACTGTTTCAGCAGCACCAATTACATCACGGTCAGTATCCATGGCAACAGGAATGGCCTGTCTTTGGATTTCCGTAGGCAACATAAACCCCAACTCCTTCAGAGCCCTGATAATTGGTAGGGGCACACCCAACTCCTGCCATGCCTCCATTCCAACAACTGTCTCCATTTCCGATTTGTCTGTTTGGACTTCCATCTCATCCCACTTTGTCCCACTTTCATTCTGCATAGTCTTCGTTCCATTCTTCTCTCTGTGTCTCTCACTGACTCCAGAAGCATCCGTGAGTTGCTGAAGTCCTTTCTGTAGCAACCTCTTTCTCTTTCGTCTCCCTCGAACCTTCCTTCTTCTTTCCTGTCTTCTTCTGTGGAACACCTTCTGAGAAGTGGTGGTGGGTGGAGCTTTACTGTTGGCATGACTACCCACTCTTGCCTTCTTGTACTGCAATCTTTTCAACTTCTAAATTGAGATAGTACATGTACATAACAGTGTGGGTCACAACTGCGCATGCGCAATCCAGTAATGCTGGCTGGTATATTAATACGATGTCAAATACACTTACCCTTCTCTGCACTGAAGAGGACGAACTGTGCACTCTTCCTTCTGCTGGAGCTTCTGAAGACATATTTCACACGTGGGTGATTCTAAATTAACGAAATATTTCTATATTTCTAAGTGAGCCACTCCCACTCTGCACAAAATAGAAGACTGCACGCCTACCCACAGATACTCTACCACCCTACTCTAGTAACTATGGCTTCGGACCATCCAGAGCAGGACGGGGAAAGCCACACCAGCAGTGCAAGTGGTGAGCTTACAATTAGCGCATTTCCGCCAATACCATACGCGCTAAAGTCATAAGGTTGCACTCTATTCGCGCTCATCTCGTGGGACTTAGAACGACTGAGCTGCACACGCTTGCCCCGTCATGTCAGAAGGACGACTCACAAGTAGCTACTTATCAATGGACCAAGAGGCACAGTTAGCAAGCTCGGAACAGTTCCTGATGCCTCATCAAAGTAACCAAGTGTACCTCAAGAACTGGAAATTAGCGCTGTATATATTTCTCGTGTATGTGCAGATTTTAAGAGAAAGCCTATTTTGAAGCTTCTATAGGGACTAGGAGGACAGAAGAAAGTGTCCTAATTAGTGAGGTGTCCTGATTTCAGAGGTTGCTCAAAGTTGTTCTTACAGTGCATGGTCTTTGGGGCATTGAAAGAGTCCTGTGTGTCAGGGTCCTGGGCTCCAGATGGAAGGGACTCCACTGTCCTGTTCAATGGTACAGTTTTGGCTAGAGACCTCACAGCCTGGACGGTAGACCTTCCCTATAAGATTAAGGTTTATGTAGGAGGGAGTATGTGTAATATGATACCTACTGAGTTATTAGTGTATGCTCTTGAAATTTGCTTACTTATTCCCTAATAGGAAGATTATAAGAATACCACAACTCCATTGAAGCTTGTACATACCACCCTCTGAAATGAGGACACCTCTCTAATAGGGACACATCTTCAGGTCCCAACTCCATTGATGCCTGTACATACCACCCTCTGAAATGAGGACACCTCTCTAATAGGGACACATCTTCAAGATTCTTTCTCATCTACCAGAAACAGACGATGAACATGGCAGTCGTGGGAGAGGGAAGAGGGAAGGAGGTAAGACAGTGGCTGACGTGGTCCATGGAGATAAGAAGATGAAGACAATGGTTGGACATACAGTAACAGACGTTGATGCTGCATGGTGAGCTAGGGGTTAATCTTATAAGGGTGCATGTTGAACGTCTGAGATTTGGATATGCTTGGGACAAAAGAAAAGTATTTGGGGTTAAAATGTCGTTGGGCAACAAAAGGTGTTCTGTTTATTGAAGTGTCCTAATTAGAGGGGTGTCCTCATTTCAGGGTCCTAATTAGAGGGGTGTCCTCATTTCAGGGGTCCTAATTAGAGGGGTGTCAGTCCTCATTTTCAGGGGTCCTAATTAGAGGGGTGTCCTCATTTCAGGGGTCCTAATTAGAGGACACATTCTGTTCATTTCCCAAAGGTACGTGTTTGATAACTTGTCTTGTGACCAAGCAGAGGACTTGTTGCGTCGTCATGGTGAAGATGGCTCCTACCTCGTATCTCATTTCCACGACCCAGAGAGCTATGGGCTATCTATTAGAATCACGTAAGGAATTGTGTTGTAATTATAGGGTCGTACCCTTGAGTTCCCTTTAATGAAGTTATGGATTATCTAGCAGAATTACATATAAGTTAGACGCTGGTGGAGGGAACTACGCAATTTAGAAAGCCTCAGGCTCTTGGTAGTGCCCTCCACACTACATTCGTCCCTCGGCTTTCTAAATCGCATAGTTCCCAGCGACAAGTGCGTCTAACTATTTTAGACTACAGCGGAGAAACTGATTGGACAATGACCATTCAAACCGCTAGCAACAAGCGTCCCAATAGATCCCAGTACTAGGGGCCAGCGGCCAACTATAGATCCCGCTAACGAGGTGACTATGAAAAAAATCCCACATTTTCTTGCAACCTGATTGGTCAATTTAAAGTTACCGTAGTCTAAACTAAGTTACTTGGAGATTATAGGGTGCTCCCCTCAATGAAGTTCACAGTGTACAAGATTAAGTGTGTATATATGTACTTGCATCAAGTTTTAATCTCCTTTCTGTTTCCATGTAGGGAGGGAGGGGAGGTGGTGTATAAACACTATTCCATCTGTATTAAGGAGGGGAAGTTCCAAGTGGAAGCCTTTGTGAGTTGCTGGTTAATTTCCTTTTTGTACAATAGTATATACAGGTTTTTATTCCTCCTTCCTCTCCCTCTAACCTTTCTCTTTCCTCACCCCCTCCATCCTACTTTCTTTCCTCCCTCATCCTTCTTACCTTCCTTCCTCTCTGTCCCTCCCTCCCTCCCTCCCTCCTTCCCTCCCTCCCTTCTTCCCTCCTTCCCTCTCTCCGGTCCCTCCCTCCCTCCTTCCTTCCCTCCCTCCCTCTCTCCCTCCCTCCCTCCCTCCCTCCCTCCCTCCCTCCCTCCTCATAGCCTGATTCCTATACCACAATTGAACAAGTAGTGACATTTGTACAGGAAAAAATGAAACCAACCAAACTAGTGCCTATATTTCACAAATACAGTGAGTCACATGATCTAACTTTGCTGTCACATGATTTAATCTATGATATCACATGATCCTACCATTTTCATGTGATATAGATTGTGAGACATGTGACTACTCCATATCTATGAGTGCCGATGAACCTCCTGAATATACACAAGCACACAGATATCCAGTCAGTAATCTCTCCCTCCCTCCCTCCCTCCCTTTCCCTATCCCTTCTCCCTCTTCCCTCCCCCCTCCCTTTCCCTATCCCTTCTCCCTCTTCCCTCCCCCCTCCCTTTCCCTATCCCTTCTCCCTCTTCTCTCCCCCCTCCCTTTCCCTCTCCTTTCTCCCTCTCTTTCCCTTCCATCTCCTCTCCCTCCCCACCTCCGTTTACTTTTCATCCCCTTCCCTATCCCTCCTCCCTCTCTCCCTCTCCCTCTCCCTCTCCCACCCCTCTCCCTCTCCCTCTCCCTCTCCCTCTCCCTCTCCCTCTCCCTCTCCCTCTCCCTCTCCCACCCCTCTCCCTCTTCCTCTCCCTCTCCCACCCCTCTCCCTCTCCCTCTCCCTCTCCCACCCCTCTCCCTCTCAATCCCCACATCCACAGGAGGCTGCTCGCAAAGCTCTACCAATCATCGTTCCCATTCGGCCGACACTGAGAAGAATGCTGGGAGGAGGCAGCAATGATAGGATTGCCTCCGCCAGTGTGGAAGAACAGGCACGGCCAACAGAAGGTGAGTAGAGTGGGAGTAGACTGGGAACAGGGGACAGAGGGAGGTTAGAGTTCAAGGAAGGTGGAGAGAGAGACAGAGACCTTGTCTCTATATAGCCTCAGTTCCCAGGCCTTCCCTGTTGCGTGTAATTATAGGCCTGGGAACCGAGGCTAGTCTCTATGGTCTGTAAGTTGAAGAGATAAGTTGTGAATATCTCTGGTTAGAAAGAAATAGTATCACAAGATCTTGCTACTTGTGCTAGAGAGGGTTGAACACACACACACGCACACGCACACGCACACACACACACACACACACACACACACACACACACACACACACACACACACACACACACACACACACAGAAGAGGAAGACCACGGCTGTTGCTGGAAGGCCTTCCACACCGACCCTGAAGGAGCATGGTACAAACCCCACAAAGCTGGACCCATCACCGCCTTCTTCCTAATCATCGGTTGGATCATATTCATAATCTTCTTCGGGTGGATTGTTGCCCTGGCTCTAATACTAGTCTTTATTCTCATCATCTTTGCTTATATTTTAAATTTTATTTGCACGGGAAGATGTCAGATTGAAGAGGACACTAACTAAATTCTGTAACACTTGTGGTGTGCGTTTTTCCGACAATATTAATTTTAAGAACATCATTTCGAAATTCTTCTCTTATTATACAATGAATAGCCTTTAAATTTTCGGAACATAACCTTTTTATTTTTATGAATTGTATGCATAATTATAAATTTTTAATTTCAGAATTTTAAGTGATAATGATCAGTGCATACTCCCGATATTTAACATCGAGGCCAAGTTATCAGCTAAATCTGTTACAGACTGATTAGCAAAATTCCACAGTTTACAAGTTCGATCAGCCGAACTCGAAGCGAGGTGGGTACCATCTGTGGAGTAATTTACCCCGTAAACTACCCCGGAATGAGACTGGAGGACAAGTGGAGTAGTGTTTTGAAATGAGAAAGCCTGGAGCAGGGCGAGACAAAGGGCAAAGGTCAAAAACTAATTAGGAACAGTAATATTATCACACATTTCAGAAATGGCTTGTCTCATTTTAAAACAATTTTAACTCATGAAATCAGGACACCTCGCTAATCAGGACACTTTCTTCTGTCTCAAGGGTGTCCTGATTAGAGAGGTTCCACTGTATTTGTACTGACAAACAGCTGAGTTGCTAGAGTTGAAAGTAGGGTATAATTGTGCACCCTCCCCTCTGAAGCCCTCTCACTCCTCCCCCCCTCCCCTCTGAAGCCCTCTCCCTCCTCCCCTCCCCCCCTCCCCTCTGAAGCCCTCTCCCTCCTCCCCCCTCCCCTCTGAAGCCCTCTCCCTCCTCCCCTCTCCCCCCTCCCCTCTGAAGCCCTCTCCCTCCTCCCCCCTCCCCCCTCCCCATCCCCAATCTCCCACAGAGATATTTGGTGTAACAAATTTATCCATCAACTGCTGGTAGTTAACCTTGACATGTTTGAAGTCCCACAACTGAACTTGGCAGAGATCGTTACCAGTTGCAAGTTGGGTGCCGTCGGGAGAGAAGGAGACACAGTTGGTTTCTGCACAACTTCTCTGTAGTGCCTGTACCATGGCTGAGATAGGTGGAGACACACACACACACACACACAGTAACTTTAAATTTGGAACCTTTTTTATCGAGACATCCTTGACAAGAAAAAGTGTCCTGATTAGTGAGGTGTCCTAATAAGTGAGGTGTCCTAATAAGTGAGGTGTCCTGATTAGTGAGGTGTCCTAATAGGTGAGGTGTCCTGATTAGTGAGGTGTCCAAATTAGTGAGGTGTCCACATTAGTGAGGTGTCCTAATAAGTGAGGTGTCCTGATTAGTGAGGTGTCCTGATTAGTGAGGTGTCCTAATTATACAGCTGAATTCTGTCCTTCTAATGAATCATTAGGTACAATTAAGAGGTCCCCTCAACACTCACCTTGTTGTCGAGCATCCCACACTGCGACCATCCCCTTCCTCCCACAGCTAGCCAGCACCCCCACCTCCACAGGACTACATGATACGTCATAGAGAGCCTCGTTGTGGCCTGTTAGCGTGACGGCCGGAGAACTTTGGGAGAGGTCCCATACCCGTACTGTTCCATCCCATGACGAGGTCGCCTGGAATGAAATTAATACCTGAAATGAGGACACCTCTCTAATAGGGACACATCTTCAGGTCCCAACTCCATTGAAGCCTGTACATACCACCCTCTGAAATGAGGACACCTCTCTAATAGGGACACATCTTCAGGTCCAACTCCATTGAAGCCTGTACATACCACCCTCTGAAATGAGGACACCTCTCTAATAGGGACACATCTTCAGGTCCCAACTCCATTGAAGCCTGTACATACCACCCTCTGAAATGAGAACACCTCTCTAATAGGGACACATCTTCAGGTCACAACTCCATTGAAGCCATTACATACCACCCTCTGAAATGAGGACACCTCTCTAATAGGGACACATCTTCAGGTCCCAACTCCATTGAAGCCTGTACATACCACCCTCTGAAATGAGAACACCTCTCTAATAGGGACACATCTTCAGGTCCCAACTCTATTGAAGCCTGTACATACCACCCTCTGAAATGAGGACACCTCTCTAATAGGGACACATCTTCAGGTCCCAACTCTATTCACTTCCCGATTATTTCTATCCTGCCGCTTATAAGTTATCGACTTGTTTCGATCACCACAGCATACTCTATAGGATTTGAACCGTAAATCCCTCAGGCCTCCCCCTTGGCAGAGTGGTTATGCGTTCCGTCCGGCAAACGGTTGAACGTAGGTTCGAGTCCTACAGTGGGAGCGGTTTTTTCGGTGATGAAAGCAGAGTATGTTGTGGTTGCGGAGCAGGCTCACCCTCTAGGCCCAGCCTATTCACTTCCCGATTATTTCTATCCTGCCGCTTATAAGTTATCGACTTGTTTCGATCACCACAGCATACTCTATAGGATTTGAACCGTAAATCCCTCAGGCCTCCCCCTTGGCAGAGTGGTTATGCGTTCCGTCCGGCAAACGGTTGAACGTAGGTTCGAGTCCTACAGTGGGAGCCGTTTTTTCGGCGATGAAAGCAGAGTATGTTGTGGTTGCGGAGCAGGCTCACCCTCTAGGCCCAGCCTATTCACTTCCCGATTATTTCTATCCTGCCGCTTATAAGTTATCGACTTGTTTCGATCACCACAGCATACTCTATAGGATTTGAACCGTAAATCCCTCAGGCCTCCCCCTTGGCAGAGTGGTTATGCGTTCCGTCCGGCAAACGGTTGAACGTAGGTTCGAGTCCTACAGTGGGAGCCGTTTTTTCGGCGATGAAAGCAGAGTATGTTGTGGTTGCGGAGCAGGCTCACCCTCTAGGCCCAGCCTATTCACCCTCTGAAATGAGGACACCTCTCTAATGGGGTGTAAACTTACCACTAAGGTTCCCCCCACACCAAAGGAACACGATGACAGAGCACTCGTGTGCCCCTTCAACTGTTGTATCATCTTCCCAGTTGCTATATCCCATAAAGCAAGTGTATCGTCCCAGCTACAGGAGGCCAGTAGATCACCGGACGGTGAGAATTCACAGTGAGTGACACCATACTTGTGTCCTTGTAAGAGGTGGGCTAGCTGGAGGGAGGGAGGGAGGAGGGGAGGGAGGGAGGGAAGGGAGGGAAGGGAGGGAGGGAGGGAGGGAGGAGGGGAGGGAGGGAGGGAAGGGAGGGAAGGGAGGGAGGGAGGGAGGGAGGAGGGGAGGGAGGGAGGGAGGGAGGGAAGGAAGAGAGAGATGGAGTAAGGGGTGAGGAAGAGATCAGTTGGAAGGAGGGAGAGAGGGGGAAGGAGGGGAGGGAGAGAGGAGGGGAGAGGGGGAAAGGGAGAGAGAGAGAGGGATGGAGTGAGGGGTGAGGAAGAGACATCAGTTGTGGCTTCATCCAACACTATCCATACCTGGAAATTATGTGTGTAATAAATCCTTATCGTTTTATCCCACGAACACGTCACTAAAAGAGAACAGTCTGGAGAGAATTGGCAACATCGAACAACCCCATCATGTCCCTGGAGGGTGCTCACCTGTGTACATATACAAGACCATTTTAAGGGGGCAGTGGTATAATGACGCGCATGCAGTAGCCTTTCCGTTAGCGCATGCGCGTAATTTTGCAGGGACGGTCATGCTCAGGCTACCAGACTAGAATATTAGATTAAGCTAAATGGCAAAGTAAGTATCCTCGCCTTGCACCACAAGCCTGGAGCCTCTCGTTAACGAGAAAGTGCACCTGTTGGAAATCCCTCCCCGTCCGGAAAATTCTGCTCTTACATAGCTTAGTATTCTAGTATTGTAGTTGCAACATAGAGACATCTGTGTGTGTGGCGTGTACACTTGCCGTTGTGCCGTCTTGTGCGTTCCAAACGCGGGCAGTCTCGTCAGAGGAGCACGTAGCAACGTACAGGTTGTCCAACGTGAAACTGGCGCTCCACACGTAGTTCTCGTGCCCCGCCAGCGACTGCACTAGCGTCATGTCCCCTTCAGAGTCCGTCTGGTCGAGTCCCAGCAGTCAGGTAGAGACCCAGCTGCCCACATTTGAGAGACACTCGCTATCAAAACTGCTAAGCCGCACCCACCAGCGCAAAACGCTGAATCAGCAATCCCGAGAAAGGGGCGTGCACATGCGCAGTTCGGCCGGAGTGAATACAAGGAAAGAGTTAGCCAGCGCGTTTGATCATCTACTGCTATCCTCATCCAGCTGCTACAAGTATAGCTACCCGGCTCTCGGTCATCAAAACGCAAATGTTTCGCTCCCACTAGCGGAGCCAGACCGAGCACGCGCGCGCACTGGTTGGATTCTGTTGCCGGAACGCAGTGGGCCAGCCAAGGTCGCCATTGTGCAGTGACTGTGTGCAGTGACTGCCCGGCCATGTCTTTCCGCGGCATAACCGGGCGCAGCGGCTCCGAGCGGCAACCTACCATCGAAGCGAAAGTAGTGATACTGGGAACACAAGGTATATATATATATACATGTATATATGCTGTTTTGGGCAAAAATCCTATAGTACCCTTCTAATAGGGACAAATGAGGACACCTCAATAAACAGGGCACTTTTTGCTGTTCCAAATGCCATGTTTGTGTACAATTCAACCCCTGAAATCAGGACACCTCACTAATTGGGACACTTTCTTCTGCCCAAGAGTGTCCAGATTAGAGAGGTTCCAGTGTATTGTGCTGTGTGTACATCGAAACTTCTCTAATCCAGACACCAACAGGAAAAATGTCCTGCTTTTAGTAGTTGAAAAATACACAAGTGTAGTGTTTGTGATAGCAAAATGTGACCTGTTAATGCCAGGTGGCCAGAGGGGGCCATTGAATAGGCTTACGATCCCCAAAACAAACAATTGGGTGTCCAAATTAGGGGGGCTACCTCATAGAACACACCAAACACACACACACACACACACACACACACACTCATACACACACAATACTGTATATACATGAATGCTTGCTACACACTGCCATGTTCTCTCTATGGAAAACAGATTGTTCCCAGTCTCCCATGTGACTACCATGTGACTACAACATTAGCAGACAGACCCCAATAAATAGAGAATGGTGTACAGTGGAACCCCTCTACTCATGACACCCTGAAATGAGGACACCTCAATAAACAGGACACTTTTAGCTGTCCCAAATGCCATGTTTGTGTACAATTTAACCCCTGAAATCAGGACACCTCACTAATCAGGACACTTTCTTCTGTCCCAAGGGTGTCCGGATTAGAGAGGTTCAACTGTACTATGTCTCGCCTCGTACACTGTTCAGCTAGCTGTCCTACGTAACAATATCCAGACCTTAATTCATTGTGATGTGGAGTGAATTGTGTAAGCAGTACATCTGCTGCCTTTAGCACTACCTGTATGGCTCTGTATGGCATAGCTGTGTGTGAAACACTCCAAAACATGCCGACCATATTGTTGGTGATAGTGCTACCTACCCTACTCCAGTGAAAGGATAACATGCTGACCCTTTTGGTGCTATCCCAGTCTCTAGTACATACACTCTTGGCACTAGATATAGTTGTCCTGATTAGTGAGGTGTCCTGATTAGTGAGGTGTCCTGATTAGTGAGGTGTCCTGATTAGTGAAGAGTCCTGATTTTAGGGAGTAAAAAATGCACATTATCAGACGGTACGTACGGTAAGCACTATTACGGTCTATCCCCATTGAAAACCATGTACAGTGGAACCTCTCTAATCAGGACACCATGAAACGAGGACATCTTGATAAACCGGACATATTCCTGTCCCAATACCATGTTTGTGTACCTGAAACCAGGACACCTCACTAACCAGGACACCTCACTAACCAGGACACCTCACTAATCAGGACACCTCACTAATCAGGACACCTCACTAATCAGGACACCTCACTAACCAGGACACCTCACTAATCAGGACACCTCACTAATCCGGACACCTCACATATCAGGAGACCTAACTAATCAGGACACCTCACTAATCAGGACACCTCCCATATTGGAATGGAACCTGTCTAATCCAGTCACTCTCCTGCCAATTAATGTAACTATGGTGTAGACCCAATTACATATCACCTTTACCGAGCATGTAACTAACACACTTGTAACTCGGCACTAGTGTTGTCATTTGTGTTAATACAAGAGAATTGTAATGGAACTTCAGGTTAAATTGCCTTATATATGGTGATACGTAGGTTGCAGTTGCAACTTACCTGGAAGTGAGTTATAGGTGTGCATTGCCATGTGCACTCATTAGTGTACACAATGATACATGTATGTGTGTATGTACATAAGTGGAATCTTACACAGTTGGGACAGAAGAAAGTGTCCTGATTAGTGAAGTGTCCTGATTAGTGAAGTGTCCTGATTAGTGAGGTGTCCTGATTAGTGAGGTGTCCTGTTTAGTGAAGTGTCCTGATTAGTGAAGTGTCCTGATCAGTGATGTGTCCTGATTAGTGAGGTGTCCTGATTTCAGGGGTCCAGATTTGAAGACAGTGAGCAAAGGGGACATAAGTTGATGGTTCCTGGGGTTCCAAGATTTTCAAGGGACCCAAAAAGCCCCCCACACTCCCCAAAATAAAACCCGAAAGAAGCGGGATAAGTTGCTTTGTTATTTCGCAATACTAAACAGGGAGAAGTTTTCTGTCTGTAAAGACAACATCATTTACAAAACTAACAACCATCAATCAATGAGGTGCCCCCCTAATCTACACATCTTTACATCTGTCATGTAATTCCTACATGTGTTATGTAAGATCTCTGTTAGATAAATGACAATGTACAGCTACTGTACATATGGTACATATATTCCTGACTCCAGTACTGGACTATTACAACATTTCCCTCTTTTCTGGAAAGAATTTCATTCGTTGTTTTTGTATAAGTGGGAGTGGAATTTTTTGGGGAAGTGCCAAAAGTATTTTGTGATGGGAGTGGAAGAATTGCACGAGCTATGTATGGAGTAGCCCAATTTCCATTCCTATCATAGTACGAGTCCGGATTCCCATTGCCATTTGAAAGGGTAAAGGTAGACATTTTCTCCTGTACTAATATACTGTCATTGTAGTGTCGTGTATCTGGTGTGAAAATATGATGATTGAACCTGATGTAGTCTGATCCACGGCTCTTGTTACAACGTATCTTCTTTCACAGAAAATTTCAC
>OZ019952.1:1218305-1254926 GCA_963970385.1 Theonella swinhoei | reverse complement strand
GGGGGAGGGGGGAGGAGGGGCCTGCCCTGGACCTGAATAAAAAATCACAATAATTGGAGCAAACTGTACTGATTAGTGAGGTGTCCTGAGTTCAGAGGGTTCTATATTTAATCATCACATGACTGTCACATGACCTGTCTATGTAAGTGACAGAGGATAAGATAACAAAATTCTCCGAAGACTTTACCTGGTGGGGGTGGGGGAGGGGGAGGTATGCCCCCCATCTTGTCGTCGGAAGGAAGTGCGGGGGGCGGAGGGGGAGGGGGCGCTGTGGGGGCCGCAAGTTGTGCCTGGGAGAGTGGTGGAGGAGCCACCGGGACATTTGGTGGATGGTCTGGGGACAGTAGGAGAGACACAATGATTTGAAGTCAGTACAGAAGGAAGTGGCCTGATTAATGAGGTGTGCTGATTAGTGAGGTGTCCTGATTAGAAAGGTGTCCTGATTAGTGAGGTGTCCTGATTAATGAGGTGTGCTGATTAGTGAGGTGTCCTGATTAATGAGGTGTGCTGATTAGTGAGGTGTCCTGATTAGAAAGGTGTCCTGATACCTCATTTAAGATATAGACTAACAGCCTGTACATGTACATATCACACGCGTATACAACACGTGTGATGTTGTGATAGTGAACACCGTTCATTTCCTTTCACATATACATACATGAATGAGGTTACACAAACATGGTATCTAGGATACCAAAGGTGTCCTGTTTATTGAGGTGTCCTCATTTCAGGTTTCGTACTAAAGTGCAGAACCCTCGGCGCCAAGCGTGCACAAACCCTTGAAAATGCACTATCTAATAATGCGCATGCGTGCTATCCGCAAAAAATGGCCGACTGTATGCATGCTTTCAATGGAGCAGTGCTGGATCTCTGCAACGGAGTGGTTTCAGAGAAACCCCACAAATTTTTTGACCTCTGTTGCCCGCTGAGTACATGACAGTATTTTCAGGAGGAACAGACACTCCAGAGGTGAGATGTGACTTAACAGACAGACACACAGACCCAACTACAGTACCCTCTTGCGATGCGCGCCGAGGGTTAATTCGAGGGTTTCTCTGTAATACTTGTACTACACATGCAAATACATGTGCCACAGTCTTTGAAACAACAGAAGGTGGCACTAAATGGAACTCAACGGCCTACCTACCTGGAGGATAGCTTTCCGTGGGAGCCCTAGTTGTTGGTGGGGTTCCTGGGATTATAATATCCCCCGGGGATTCTTTCAAGTACGAGTGCTCCATAAATTCCTTGTCAACTCCGGCATACTTCTTCTTCTCGACAGCTCTGACTTTGGTTTTCTTGCTGCTGCCTGTCTTCTTGCGGCCTCCCTTACCTCTCTAAGAGGGAGAGGGGGGTGAGAGGGGAGGGAAGGAGGGTGGTGAGAGGGAGGGAGGGAGAGAGGTGGGGGGATAGAGGGGAGGGAGGGAGAGAGGTGGGGGGATAGAGGGGAGGGAGGGAGGGTGGTGAGAGGGAGGAGCAAAGGAGAGGGGTGGAGAGGGAAGGAAGAATGGAGGGAGGAAGGAGGGAAGGAATGAGAGAAGGTAAGAGAGGAGGGAGAGGGGGAGAGGGGGGATAGAGTAGAGTACAGTTTCCATCACCAACAACCTCTGTACCACTACAAAAAGGAGCTGACCTTCTTTTTCTGCTTCTCTATCTGCTTGGTCTGGTCCTTGACCCACAACTCAAAGAAGTAACTGGGATCAGTGTAGAACTTGAGGCCGTCCTTATTGTCATCACGATATGGAGTGAACTGGGAGAGGCCGGGAGGAGTGTTGCAAGACCTGGGGGTATGACATCACTATCAGTCACATGACTACCACATGACCTGAGTTATATCATATGACTATTGGTCACATGAGTATCACATGACCTGGGGCAATACCACATCGCTATCAGTCACATGACTATCACACAACCTGGGGCAATATCCTATCAGTCACATGACTACCATATGACCCCAAATGCCTCCTTCCCTCAAAAAATGTCTGCTTTGCTTCTATAAGTTCAACTATAGCCCACACAGGCTCACCTGTACACTTCCTGGAGGGCAGTAGGCAGTGTTCCCCTGTCCAGAATCTGCTGCTCCTCCTTGCTGGAGCTCTTGAAGGCATTTGCATTGATATCTTCCACAATCTTTGCTGGAATATATTAATGGGTGGACATTGTAAATGTTTATACTTAGAAACTAGCTGCCTATTTTTAGAGTGTGTGTATGCATTCCACTCTAGTTTGTGTGTATTGTATGTCCACACATGCATTCTCACACACACACACACACACACACACACACACACACACACACACACACACACACACACACACACACACACACACACACACACACACACACACGCACAGAGAGAGAGAGAGAGAGAGAGAGAGAGAGAGAGAGAGAGAGAGAGAGAGAGAGAGAGAGAGAGAGAGAGAGAGAGAGAGAGAGAGAGATAGATCTCCTTTCTTCAGGGTCCATATTCGAGATGTTCCACTGTATATACTTTTATCTTCATCCAACACCCCCCACCCAAGTAACAAGCCTCCCTCCCTGTCCCCCCCCCCCCCCCCCCCACAAACACATGTACTGTACACACTACCACTCACTGCTGTCCTCTTTTCCACCAGCATCCAATTTTTGCATTCTATCCTGCAGCCCTTGTACACGTCCACTCAAAGCCACTGTACGGAGGTAGATTCCGTTGGCCTCGTTCACAAGGTCCCCAAACAGGTTCTCGGCATGTTTGGAGACGCTGGAGAGTTGTTTTATGAGTCCAGCCAGCGTGTTGACCACGACGCCTTCGAGCTCGTTCTTTATGCGAGAATCGAGCGTGGCGCGGCTGATGAACACCGGTTCCACTGCTCTCTTTACTAGAGGCATGTCTTTGTCCGTCTGCTTAGCCGACTAGTCTTCTTGTACAGCCTCCCTCTACAAACCTAAATCCTATTCGGGGCCAAATCAAATGACTCAGCTAAACGGGGGTCGCGGTTCAAATATTCACGTGAACCCGACTCGCGCGCGCATACGTTCGCGCGGGAAATTCGAAGTTGGCAATGTACGTGGCAACCGCGAGGCATCGGAGAAAATGTTTGGAAAGTAATTTGAGTTTTGTAGTGATGATATCTTGCATTATAAATATTTTAAACGTTTAGAAGGAGACGAGTGAAGCATGCCATATCAGAGAATGATAGCTGTGCTGTCTTGGTACGAAGACGGATGGTTAATACATACTGCCGAGCCTGCCCAAGGTAAAACCACAACCATTCCATTATTATGGCTATTATAAATAAATTACTTTGCTTGTTTATCTGCTTGTTCATTTTACTTCTTCATTTTACTTTGTTTACTTTGCTTTCATCCATTACTTCATCTCATAGACAAGCTGCAGAGAAGCATCATTTCCTAACCCCTGACACTCCTGTACTAGACCAAATGGAGCTACCATCTCGTCTCCTACAAGACAGCAGTAGTACAGGGTGGACCTCGAGTCAGCTGGCATCGAGACCTCCCAGTGGAGGTGGTACGGCATCTTGTAACCTGGACCCAGTTAGCATGGAGATGACCTGCTCGACGGATCAGAATGTACATCTACACAGAGTAAGATCTACCACCAGTCAATCAATCACTTCAGAGATCACTAAAGTATATACATGTAAACAGAAGTCATTTTCAAATACATGCACATATAATAGCCATGCAGGCTGGATTCAAACTCACAAAAAGCTCTGTATTCCACACAGCAGATTCTCTCACCAACTAAAATGCACTTAAACCCAGCTTTGTACATACGGTTTATATTTGACATGTATGCACACACACTACTTGATATGCAGACCAATGATGAAGGAAGTGGTCTCTCAACCATAGATGAGAAACTGAAGTTTTTGAAACAAACTCTTGTATGCGAGCTTGACAAGATGAATGTTCATCCCGCCGAACGAGGTGTCACCATCACACCCTCACAGGGCCACGTCCTCACCACAAGCACACATCACTACTCCCACCCTCACACACTCACAAATAGCACAACTCACAACCAGCACAAACCATCACCATTAGTTATAGACTCACATGTAGACCCATTGAATTCAACACACAAACAAGACCAGCTACACACATCTGAAAAACCCACCAATTCTGTAGAACTTGGTCCCCATGGCACACAGGACAAGACCAGTGACAAAGAAATGAGGAGAGTGGCATTGAATGTCCCGCAAGACAAGTGTGGTGGTGATAGAGGAGATGATGACAAACGTGAGAAATCGGCTCCTCAGAATGACTCAAATAGTGGCAGTACGGAGCCAGATTCGGTCCAGTTGGTATCGTACAGTTTGGAGGAAATTGAGAGAGAGATTCTTCCAAGTGACTCTAATGTCTTCATGACTGTTGAGGGGGGTTGTGGGAGAAATTTGAAAGGGGAACCAAGGGGAGAGGGAAATCCTCAGGGAAAAAATGAAGACGGAGGGAGCAGTAGTGAGAGCGATATGGAGGTCCCACGGGGGGCAGTGGGGGGTCCAGCAGTAGATTTTTCACAACTGACTGACAATAGAGCAGTGTCACCACTTATCATCAGTCCTGGTACACACACACGCACATATATACACTGTATATACATGTACATGTATGTGTACCTGCATACACTATATTGATCCAGGCATATACACACCTTGATACCTTGTCTGTGTTATACATGTAGGTCTTGTCTGTCTGGTCTGTATCATATGTGTCTTGTTTGTCTGGGTTGCCTTTCTCTCCTTCCTTCGTACTTTCTAGTGTGCCTCACACAAAAACTAACCTCAATTTCTCGAATCCTACCTACATGTAGGTTTACCAGAAACTGGAAACGAAGTGAGCTTCACAATAGACCTGAATGGATTGTGTGGTCTCTCAAGTGATATCTCTGGAAGAAGGAAACATCAGGAGAGTGGTGACAAGAGAGAGAGTGTACGATCCACTACAAGATTATCTCAAATGACAGATGAAGGAGAGATGAAAAGCAGATGGAGTGTAATAGGAAGCAATGAAGAGTACAATGATGGGGGTTCACCCATGACTGTAGCTGCTGAAGGAGTCAGAAGAAGTGCCAAGAAAACTTCGACCATCAAACGGAAGAGAAGAAGAAAAAGAAGCTCGTGTAGCAGTTCACCTTCTCTGGTGTGCAGTCCAACCTCTGCCACCTCTGGTTCAGCCGGTCGGCTATTGAACAGCAAGGCAGTGGGATCAGTGGAGGGAATGTCACACAGTCTGGAGGACCACTTCAACCACCTGCAAATAGTACGTGTACTATTCCATGCACACAATATGTACATGTGAGAATTGTGTTGTGTTGCTTTGTCTTTCTGTTGTGTTGTGTTACCTTGCCTTGTCTTTCTAAGCATATCATGGATGATAAAGTCATGTCTAATATGGTATAAATATGTTATATGTATAATACATGACTACGTCTATTTTCAGACTCCGATTCTCCCTCCCTCCCCTTCTCACACCCTCACCAAGTCACAAGCACCAATCACAAGCACACCCACACAGCTACGTGCACCTCACGAAAGTACCCCTACCACACTACCCGATGTACACCATCCTCGCATCCTCCCCTCATCACTCCCCACTCATCACCACACAGACCACCCCCTCACTAGTACACCCATCCTCCCAGTCACCTCACCCAACCCTCCCCACAACATGGCCGCCATCCTGGAGCAGGAGATGGAGGGAGAGAAGGTAAAAGGACATTCTGTAAAGGCATCATCTGCTCTCCCCAGAGCTGGACTGTCAGAGAGCAGTGGTGTAGGCAGCACCATGGAAAGACTATTGGACTTTGATGTAAGTATATACGTATACATGCATATAGTTTTATGCATATACAAGTAAAGTGGACACTGTTCTTCAGGGCAAGGTATTAACAAGTTAGTGAGGTGCCCTGAATATATAGGTTAGAGAACAGTGTTCCCTGTGTTAGTTACAATGTATTAGGGTGTCCCTAATTAGAGGGGTTCCCCTTGTGTATGTGGACCATGTGCAACATTTCAACCGTTTCATCCAATACAGGTGATTTGTTATCAGGCAAGTACAAGATTGGACTTCTCCTCTCCCCAGCTGACCCCTCAAATAACCACCGCTGCCTCACACAGTAAGTCAAAGACACTCATGAGCAGAATATGGCAAAAGGGAAGAGCCAAGAAGAGTAATACTAGACAGGGAAAGACTCCAACACAACAGAAGGAGAATTACGCAACCAATAGCGTACCACACAGCAGACCAAAGTGTACCACTAGTGGCCCAACCAGAGCCACTAGCAGACCAAAGAAGGCTCCGAGGAATCATACCAGACCAAACTTCACTACAAGCAAAGATGGGAATCAAAACACTAGTGTTAAAACCAGCAGAGTTGTCTGTGGCAAGACTGTTACAAACACAGACCAACCTCCTACCACTGGCAACCAAACCAAACCAAAGACCACCAAACACAGACCAAACATTACCACCCCCTCACGACAGCATCGAAAGTACAAATGGCATCTTAAAACACGTCAAACTAAGGATCACATCACAGGTCAAAAATCCAGCTTCAATACAAAGAACAGAAATGCAATGACAATCAAGAGAAGAAAGCGACATTACATCATACCACCTGCCCTTAGACAAACCAAGAAACAAGATAAAAGGACTGTTATTCAGAAATCGTCCAAACTAGATGATTTGAATGTGTCCCCCTCCAAAACGAGGGAGTGTATATTAGTACGACATCAACCAGCGGGGCAGAGCACATTCCCCATGACATCGTCCCATATTACTGCGTACTCATTGGACAATTCAAATGTCCCTGAAGACCTATTAACTCGGTATCTAAAGGTACCCCAGTGACATCACAGTGACATCACTAGACACAAAATGAGACATAACCACATAGTACATGTACATGTATATTACGTGACAGAAATCAGTTGCATTCTATGTACTACCATTTTGTCAATATACTGTGATCATTTTAAATGTTTGTGCGTTTACAAGTGTATACATGTACTGATAACGTGTACATTTTAAGAGATTATGAAAGAAAGCTGATACAAAGCGAGCGATAATCGACCGGAGTTCAATACTCCATTCACCCATGTCAGTCGTCCTGTCCCTGTTCCACGACACTCTCACTGAGCGCTAGATCCCAATAATGCTCCACCCCAAACCTCTTCAGGTGCTCTCTGGCCAACATTTCAGTTGGAATGCTCTTCACCTTCCAATCAGCAAAGTGCTTCTTCTCACACTTCCCCTATAAACAAAAGGCAGTAGATCGGTTAATGAGGAAACACCTCTAATTAGGAATTCATTAGCAGGATAACGAGGAACCCCTTCAATCAGGACACCCTCACTTGCTGTCTGCAGCCATTGAAATCAGGACACCTCACTAATCAGGACACATATCTTCTGTCTCAATAATAGTGTCTCAATTAGAGAGGCTTACCATAAGTAGGTGTGGTTTGGTACATATACATATACATGTACGTACATGTACATGTAGTTGATAATTAGGAGACACCCCACCCCCTAATGTAGACGGCTACACTTACCTCCCATACAATAGTGCACTTGTTGTGTTTCTGTTTGCGAGTACTTTCATTTTCAGAATCAGAATCATCCTCTGGGGGATAGGAAAAAGATGACGTGATTACAGGCCTCTCTCTCAAACACATCCACACACTCACACACACACACACACACACACACACACACACACACACACACACACACACACACACACACACACACACACACACACACACACACACCAGAGGCAGAGACAGCATGTCAAAAGTGGGGGGGCTCGACGTTCATGAAGTGGGGGGTTATTACATTCATTCTGAATACATCTGGTATAGGCTATTAGTGTTCTTCATGACAACCTCCAATTTTGGGGGGGCTCAGCCCCCCCTTATCAAAAAGTGGGGGGGCTCAAGCCCCCCCTGCCCCCCCAGGTTCTCTGCCCCTGCACACACACACACACACACACACACACCATCTCCCTTCTTTTCCGGATTCCACTTAATCCGATGCATCATCAATCTCTTAAACTTCTTCAGTCCCTTCGGCCCACCTTCCACTACCACCAAATTAATGTCTCGAAAGAGCAAGAGACGACCCGATAAATGCAGCTGTTGAGCGTTCATGTCAACTTTGAACTTTATGGCCGGACTCGAAAGGTCGTGAACCCTGAACACGATAACGTGGACACCGCAGGAGAGATCCTCTTTCAACTTGCGAAGAGTTTTAGCCTTTTTCTGAGCAGGCGTGAGTTTCCTTGCTTCATTGGCCTTTTCATGATTTCTGGAATAACAAAAAATAGACCACTCTGAAATGGGGACACCTCAATGAGTAGCTGGCCTCAATACTACTGATCTACTTCCCTCGACTCGGTGTCTAATACCTAATGCTCCAGAAAATATTACGATATTTCTCACCTCTGTCTCTCTGCCATTTGGGCTCTGACATGAGCTTCGACCTTTGTCGGATCCTGCACAGCTTCAGATCCCAACACACGCATCAGGTTACTGATACGGACTTTAGGTTCTGGTTTTTCGATGAGACCAAATTGAATTTTTTCCTGCTTTTCTTTCTCGGTTTCTCGTCTATGAGGAGAAAAAAAAGCTAGTTCACACATCTCTGAAATGAGGACACCTCTCCAATAGGAACACACTTTCAGGTCCCAATTCCATTGAAGCCTGTACATACCACCCTATGAAATGAGGACACCTTTCTAATAGGGACACATCTTCAGGTCCCAACTCCATTGAAATCTGTACATACCACCCTCTGAAATGAGGACACCTCTCTAATAGGGACACACCTTCAGGTCCTAACTCCATTGAAGCTTGCACCACCCTCTGAAATGAGGACACCTCTCTAATAGGGACACATCTTCAGGTCCCAACTCCATTAGAGCCTGTACATACCACCCTCTGAAATGAGGACACCTCTCTAGTAGGGACACATCTTCCAGTCCCCCCCTCCCCCCAAGACACCAAATCCTCCTCACCTTCTCTGCATACGTAGCTTCTTCCTCTCTCTCTTGGTCAACATGATAGGAGGTGGGGGAGGTTTCAACGGCTCTCCAGGAGGTTGGATCACCAGAGGATGTTCGATGAGTCTAGTGATTCCCTTGTACCGCTCTGATGGTAACCCAGGGGTAACAGAGAGATAGCTGGGAAGAGATTGATAACAATGATTGACATTTCTGACTCCGCCTTGATTGTAGGGTGTAGTCTATGTTATTGTTAAGTCATTACATCATCCATGGAGAATATCCTTGAGAATGGTAGTGGGTATATATTGAGTATGGGGGTATGTATTATGACTGTATGGGTGTATGTATTATGAGTGTATGGGGGTATGTATTATGACTGTATGGGGGTATGTATTATGAGTGTATGGGGGTATGTATTATGAGTGTATGGGGGAATGTATTATGACTGTATGGGGGTATGTATTATGAGTGTATGGGGAATGTATTATGAGTGTATGGGGGTATGTATTATGAGTGTATGGGGGAATGTATGAGTGTATGGGGGAATGTATGAGTGTATGGGGGAATGTATTATGAGTGTATGGGGGTATGTATTGAGTGTATCACCTCTTAGCATTGAGCACGTCCTGGTCCCACCACTCCACGGCAGGGATGTCGTCATCCTGAGTCTCCCGGTGGTGAGCCAGTAGAGCCAGTTTGGTGGCACTGGAGATGCCAGTCTTACGAGCCACAGAGGCTATCTCTGTCTGCAGTTGATCAAGTTGGGCCTTAGCACGGACCATCTGACCCAACTTGATAAACTTCCCTAAATTGAAGAAGTTATTGCATTGTGGGATAAGTTATGTTCCTCAGGTGAGGGAGGAACAGGTGGTAAGGATTCGCATGTGCATACCAAGTTTGAGTTCACCTGTTCATCAGGTTGAGATGCTTTGTGATTTGTATGCAGGATTCAGCCCAGCCAGCTGAGCTGCCTCGGTAGCTCATTTGGTAAGAGCATCGTCTGGAAAGCTGATGGTCGTGGGTTCGAGTCCCACCTGAGGCAGCTAATTTTTCTTTGAAAAATGACTGTTTCAGGCGAGTTGTGTTGTGTTGCTTTGCCTTTCTGTTGTGTTGTTGTTGTTGCCTTGCCTTTCTCAGCATCTCTTGAAGCGATTGTCCATACATGTACGTATGTGTGGTCCCGTCCATGATTGTGGGTGTGTGGTCGATGGCAGTAATGCTATGGCAGTAATGCTATGGTAGCCTAATGAGCATTATGGGAACCAATTTTTAAGTTGGGGGGAGGGGCAAGGGGGGCAAGGGGGGCATTTGCCCCCTATAACAAATTCTTCGCCACCCCCTAATACCTACCTGGTTCATTAAATTTGAATATTTTCCTGCTTTTAGTGGTCAACTCTTGCTGGACTCGGGGGTCAAAGTACATGCTATCTTCGACCATTTTCTTCAGTGGCTGTTTCTTCTTCACCTGTTCAGTGATTTTCTTGAAGCTGGCACGTTGCTGGGCACGAATGTTAGCCTGTGGGAAGAAAGTAGTGACGCTCATGTCTAGTGTCCTGATTAGTGAGGTGTCCTGATTAGTGATTTAAGCCCTGTCTCATTAGAGGGGTCATATTGTACTCACCTTAATGGTGGGTTGTCTCATCATTGGCTGTATGGTCCGTCCACTTGTGTCCACAACTCTACCTTCGTCGTCCAAGATTAGAGGCATTGGCTTAGAGGGGCCAGTCAGCTTGCCTACTCTCATCTCCATACCTACATTAGAATACATTAGAGTACACCATCCTATGAATGAGGACACCTCTCTAATAGGGACACATCTTAAGGTCCTAACTCCATTGAAGTCTGTACATACCACCCTCTGAAATGAGGACACCTCTCTAATAGGGACACATCTTCAGGTCCCAACTCCATTGAAGTCTGTACACCTCTCTAATAGGAACACATCTTCAGGTCCCAACTCCATTGATTGAAGTCTGTACACCTCTCTAATAGGGACACATCTTCAGGTCCCAACTCCATTGAAGCCTGTACATACCACCCTCTGAAATAAGGACACCTCTCTAATAGGGACACATCTTCAGGTCCCAACTCCATTGAAGCCTGTACATACCACCCTCTGAAATGAGGACACCTCTCTAATAGGGACACATCTTCAGGTCCCAACTCCATTGAAGCCTGTACATACCACCCTCTGAAATAAGGACACCTCTCTAATAGGGACACATCTTCAGGTCCCAACTCCATTGAAGCCTGTACATACCACCCTCTGAAATGAGGACACCTCTCTAAAACAAACCTGCTATACTCCCAGGTCCAGCCAGAAGGTTGGGCTTTGCCATGAGTTGTGCCTGTATCCTGGACTGCAACTCGGCTGCCTTGCGAGCCTTTTCGATGGCACTAGTGACCCCGGGGAACGAGGATGGAGAGGGGAGGATGGGGACAGGTGGTGCAGGGGAGGGGGTGGGTAGGAGTCCAGGGGTACTGTTGGCCTGCAGGCATAAAAATACATTGACCCAATGGGATAAAAGTGTCCTTATTTCAGGGCGTCCTGATTAGAGAGGTGTCCTGATTAGAGAAGTGTCCTCATTTCAGGGTGTCCTGATTAGAGAGGTATCCTGATTAGAGGGCTGTCCTGATTAGAGGGACTCTCTGCGTACCAAGTGCATCTTTTTCCGTTCGTCAATTTCCTTCATCGTCGATGCTAACATCTGTTGTACACTGACATCACTAGCTGGGTCACCAGCACCTGATGAAAATCGACTGAGAGAGGAGAGAGAGGGAGGGAGGGGGAGGGAGGGAGGGAGGAAGAGTGGGAGGGAGGGGGAGGGAGGGAGGAAGAGTGGGAGGGAGGGGGAGGGGGGGAGGGAGGGAGGGAGGAAGAGAGTGAGTGCTTATAAGATTGTGCTAAGAGTTACACTATTATATCACTTATATACCTCTGTCTCTTCCTCTTGGAAGCGGAGCCTTCATCTTCTCCAATTCCGAAAGCATCCTGAGAGGGAGAGAGAGGGGGAAGGAGGGAGGGAGGGAGGGAGGAGGGAGAGAGGGAAAGAGGGATGGAGGGAGTAGGGAGAGAGGGAAGGAAGGAGGGAGAGAGGGAGGGAGGGAGGAGGGAGAGAGGGAAAGAGGGAGGGACGGAGGGATGGAGGGAATAGGGAGAGAGGGAGGGAAGGAGGGAGGGAGGGGGAGGGAGGAGGGAGGGAGGGAGGGAGGGAGGGAGGGAGAGGGGAGAAACAAAACTAACAATAGTCACTTTACATCGCAGAGAACTAACCTCTGCACTACGTTTTCCTGGCGTTGATAATTTAGAGGACTTCACCTGTAAAAATATTCCACAAATAAATTGTTTCCAAAGCAGTAATGGTATACACAGAACTTACCTCTAAAACTTTTCTGTAAAGAGACTCAACAAATTTTGGGGCCTCGCCACCTAATACTGGCATCAGGAGAGCTGTTTAAAAAGAGTTTTTGATGTAATATTTGGCTTGGTGGGAGGTAGGATCTAATTAGAAGTAATTCTCCCACTCACCAGTAGTTGACTGTCGACTGAAGCTCTTCCCAATGCAGTCCAGTGCCTGGTCGACCAGTCTAGAGTTGGCCTGTCCCGACACGGCACTTACCTGCCCCGTCACCCACGGACGAAGGTCTTCAAGTTCCTTTTTAGTTAGCATTCTCGAAACTGCAAGTTCGAATTAGCGCGCACCTTGCAGCGTTTTTATTACGTTATGAGGGCGGAGCTTGTTAAACTCGCACGCGCGCGCGCATAAGTAAAATATACGCGCGCGCGCCAAATTTTTACACTGCAATTTTGAATGTACACGTATACATTGCAAAGGACATACTCTCAATTAAATAACACAAGATACAAAATAAATTAACTCCTTAGGTACTGTCTTTTCAGCTATACAATACACAAACTACCAAAAGAGAGAGTGAGAGAGCACGCCAGTGATAGAAAAGGGTTAATCAAGAAAAGAAAGTGTACATAATTAATCAACCCCTTCGAAATGCGCACACTCTTATGAACACATGATTAATTTATAGTAATGGTGTAGCTTTACATGACTTCTCGTGGTGTGGACATCCTTAAAGTGCACAAAGTGTAAAATATGCTAATATGAGTGTGGTAGAGGTACTTCTATTGAGGTGACTGGCTGTGCAAGGTGGAGCTCTGGGAGGAGGAGGAGGGGGGGAGAGAGGAAGAGAAGAGGGAGGGAGAGAGAGGGAGGGAGGGAGAAAGGGAGGAAGGGAGGAGGGAGAAGAGAGAGAGAGGGAGGGAAGAGGGAGGAAGAGAGAGGGAGGGAGGGAGAAAGGGAGGAAGGGAGGAAGGGAGGAGGGAGGAGAGAGGGAGAAGAGAGAGAGAGAGGGAGGGAAGAGGGAGGGAGAGGGAGAGGAAGGCAGGAGAGTAGGAAGGTTGGGGAGGCAAGGGAAGAGGAAGTAGGAAGGTTGGGAAGAAATGGAGAGGTAAGGAAAGGGTGTGTGAGTGGGAAGAAAAAGGATAGAGGGGAGAACAAAAGTAAGTCAAGATAAGGGCATGAGTAAGATTCACTATCCCACACTTCATGTACATGTACATGTATGTGATATGATTTCCTTTTCTCACCACAAGCTGACCAGAAGGAGTTGCTGTGTCAGGCACAGGTGTGCAGTGGTCATACCCCCCTTTACTCTGCATCTGTGTTTGGACCGATGTTAACTGCATTATGTGGGAGAGAGAGAGAGAGGAGGGGAGAGAGAGGGGGAGAGAGAGGGGGAGAGAGAGAGAGATGAAGGAAGGCACCGATTAGTGTGACATGTTTAATAAGTACACATAATAACAAGTTTCCTTGTTTATGAATGTGGAAAAGATTCTAGTCCATAGTGTCATGTACATACATGTACATGTATATACTAGTTGAATGCTATGCATTGATGGCGAGCGGAAGACGGTAGGGCTGGTTACGTTTGTGCACAGCACACAGGCAGTCTCCAGGCCTCGCGGGTCCCTTGCGGGTCCCATATGCAATACACAGTTTATACGTGGGGCCAAATCGTCGGATACATATAGACATACATTATATATATATAGAAAAATCGTGCCGTATATGTCAACACACCAGGCAGCTCTGACACCTACAACAGTGTGTGTGTGTGTGTGTGTGTGTGTGTGTGTGTGTGTGTGTGTTTGCGTGCCAGCTGTACGACTAGGTGGGCTCTCTCGCCAATTACATGTAGCCACAACTCAGGTGGATAATGACAAGGGCGGATGTTTTAATTAGACTGGAGATATAAAATGTAAATGACTTACATTGTTTCCTCCTCCTCCACCACCTCCTCCATTCCCTCCCAAGTCACTGCTGCCAATGTGTCCTGTATGCTGGAATGAGCAGTACACAGCAATCAATGATACCTTCATAAGAAGCTCTCTAATTAGAGCACCCTTTAGACAAGTGTCCTAATTAGAGCACCCTTCAGACAAGTGTCCTAATTAGACCACTCTTCGGACAGGACAACCTTAGGACAAAAGTGTCCTGATTAGTGAGGTGTCCTGATTTTAATGGTTGGAAATACACAAACATGGTATTTGGGAACACAAAATGGTGCTCATTTATGGAGGTGCCCTGATTAGAGGCAGTTGAACGATATACTATTGACAGTACATGTACTTACCCGAAAATTGGTTGGTATTCCTATCATACTGCGATCAATTCTTTTCCGAGGAGGCTGAGAGAAGAGAAAAAGGGTTAATATTAAAAGGTGGTTCATATTAGAGAGGTGTCCTCATTTCAGAGGATGGTATGTACAGGCTTCAATGGAGTTGGGACCTGAAGATGTGTCCCTATTGGAGAGGTGTCCTCATTTCAGAGGATGGTATGTACAGGATTCAATGGAGTTGGGACCTGAAGATGTGTCCCTATTAGAGAGGTGTCCTCATTTCAGAGGGTGGTATGTACAGGCTTCAATGGAGTTGGGACCTGAAGATATGTCCCTATTAGAGGGGTGTCCCTCATTTCAGAGGGTGGTATGTACAGACTTCAATGGAGTTGGGACCTGAAGATGTGTCCCTATTAGAGAGGTGTCCTCATTTCAGAGGGTGGTATGTACAGACCTCAATGGAGTTGGGACCTGAAGATGTGTCCCTATTAGAGAGGTGCCCTCATTTCAGAGGGTGGTATGTACAGACTTCAATGGAGTTGGGACCTGAAGATGTGTCCCTATTAGAGAGGTGTCCTCATTTCAGAAGATATATCAAAGGCTGATTGTGTAACACTATACCTACAATAGCAGTGTACATTCTCACAGATAATTACCCACTTCTACCCCATTCTAATATCAACTGGCTCCTAGTACAAACAGATGTACATGTACAGGTCTAATAGTAGGGAGTAGTTAGTAGCAACAGCCTAGCATATTGCCTTGTCTAATTGTATCAGTTACATAATCTACAGACATCGTAGGTTGTAGTCCTGTATCAGATACATGGTACATGTGTCTGGGAGGCTACCTGATTATTTTTATTCCTGTACATGCCACCCTCTGAAATGAGGACACCTCTCTAATAGGGACACATCTTCAGGTCCCAACTCCATTGAAGCATGTACATACCACCCTCTGAAATGAGGACACCTCTCTAATAGGGACACATCTTCAGGTCCCAACTCCATTGAAGCCTGTACATACATGTACCACCCTCTGAAATGAGGACACCTCTCCAATAGGGACACACCTTCAAGTCCCAACTCCATACCTACCATCACCTCATAAGCAAAAGGAGGAAGTACACACATATATACATACTACATGTATACACACACTATACACAGGAACCACTATAGTATGTGCAGATGCTATTCTTACACTTCCAGTAAGAAGCCACTAGGTATCCTGTGACATTGTATATACACATATTCATTTGGTGGGATAACTTCCTAGTGAACCTGACCATATTAGAGGATAGGTGGAAACCGTTGCTTATGTCCAGATTAGATTGGGTTACTGAATACTGGCATGGAGAGTGTCTATAAGGTGGAGTTTTAGAGGGCAGTGTGTACAGACTTCGATGGAGTTGGGACATGAAAATGTGTCCCTACTAGAGAGGTGTCCTCATTTCAGAGGGTGGTATGTACAGACTTCAATGGAGTTGGGACATGAAAATGTGTCCCTACTAGAGAGGTGTCCTCATTTCAGAGGGTGGTATGTACAGACTCCAATGGAGTTGGGACCTGAAGATGTGTCCCTATTAGAGAGGTGTCCTCATTTCAGAGGGAGGTACATGTATGTACAGACTTCAATGGAGTTGGGACCTGAAGATGTGTCCTTATTAGAGAGGTGTCCTCATTTCAGAGGGTGGTATGTACAGACTTCGATGGAATTGGGACCTGAAGATGTGTCCCTACTAGAGAGGTGTCCTCATTTCAGAGGGTGGTATGTACAGACTTCGATGGAATTGGGACCTGAAGATGTGTCCCTACTAGAGAGGTGTCCTCATTTCAGAGGGTGGTATGTACAGACTTCAATGGAGTTGGGACCTGAAGATGTGTCCCTATTAGAGAGGTGTCCTCATTTCAGAGAGTGGCATATATGTTCAGGCTGCATTTAGACCTAGAAATGCAGCTGTCTACTCTCAATAGACTGCCAATTTAGTGCCCACCAAGCCAGAATCTATTTTTAGAATCACTGTATCTATTTTGGGACTGCAACTTATGTAGCTAAAGTGTATACATTGCACAATGCCTCCAGTTGAACATATTGTGTTGGTGTTTTCATAGTCCGATTTCCATTGATACATACTTCTACATCCATATACATGTAGGTGGATCTACATTGATGTGATCATTAGTTGGGAAATGAAGGTGTGAAATCTGTCACTGTACATACCACCCTCTGAAATGAGGACACCTCTTTAATAGGGGCACATCTTCAGGTCCCAACTCCATTGAAGCCTGTACATACCACCCTCTGAAATGAGGACACCTCTCTAATAGGGGCACATCTTCAGGTCCCAACTCCATTGAAGCCTGTACATACCACCCTCTGAAATGAGGACACCTCTCTAATAGGGACACATCTTCAGGTCCCAACTCCATTGAAGCCTGTACATACCACCCTCTGAAATGAGGACACCTCTCTAATACGGACACATTCACATGCCCCTAGAAATGAGATACTATGACCTTGCAAACATCCTTTTTAGGAAACAGTTGCTGTGCGTAAGTGTACACAAACACAACTACAACTCTGAAAGACACACCTGCATTGTACGTACATCATACACAAGTCATGTGACAATCATGTGACTGTCATTACTATCTGACAGTATGTGTCTACTAGTTAACACTAGCAGGTGAAGGGTATAAGACTGGCGTAGTTGGTCATACATATTAGAGCCACCATCTGGTTGGCACATTACATGTGTAGGTATTAGGAAAGAGGGAGGGGGAGGGGGAGAAGGGGAGAGGGAGAGGGAGAGAGGGAGAGAGACACATTTATCCACCATTTTGAAAGTGTAAACAGCCTTTGACAGGATTGACAAACTTTTCAATAGCCCCAACCAACCATATTTCACAACTATTTACTATTAAAGACATTAATCAAGTACACACACGTACACACACATCAGAGCCCTCGTACAACTGATTTTAATGGATTACAACATTTAATCAATTTCCTTCAGGTACTAACCGGTGCCTCTTCGGCTCCTATGCACGACAGACACGACCACGAGTCTCCCATAGCGGTCGCGTTCTTCAGTACAAACGCCGCGTCCAACAAGACAGAGCCCCTGTCTTTTATACAATCACCCAACACGACTATGTCCAACTTGTTCAAACTGCTATTTTCACGGCTGGGTTGATACGGGTGTATGCTAGCTAGACTTAACAGGCTCTCTTGTTTCACTGGATATCGTCTCGACGGTCTTCTTTTCGTGTGCGTTGATGCGAGAAGCTCTACTGTGCGAGGTCAACTACTTCATGTCGTCAAGTTCGGGCCACACCTGCAAGACCAAATCCGGATACTCCGTCAAGGAATATCCGGATACGCATTCCGGATACTCAAACCGGGCCATCCGTATACATTTGTAAACGCGACGTGGCCTAATTAATTAGCGACCTCTCGACCTTGACCTTGAGGTCTAGTCTGCAGCTGCCCTTGTAGCCCTTTGTCTCGTGAGTGTACGCTGTACTGAGGAAGAAGATGTCTGGAGTGACGCGCATCCACGCTCGCGAGATTCTAGATAGCCGCGGTAACCCGACCGTCGAAGTCGATCTGACGACCAGCAAGGGTACGTTTCGTGCCGCTGTACCGTCGGGCGCGTCGACGGGCATCTACGAGGCTCTGGAGCTACGAGACAAGGACCCTCAGCGCTACAAGGGCAAGGGCGTCTTGAAAGCCGTCGAGAACGTCAATTCCATCATTGCGCCGGCGCTCATTGCGAAAAACATCGACGTAACGCAGCAGTCTGCCGTGGACGCAATTATGCTGGAGCTCGACGGGACGGAGAACAAAAGCAAGTTGGGTGCCAACGCCATTCTCGGGGTCTCCCTCGCCGTTTGCAAGGCCGGCGCAGCCCACAAGGGGGTACCCTTGTATCGCCACGTCGCGGATTTAGCCGGTCATTCTGACGTCATACTACCTTGCCCCGCTTTCAACGTCATCAACGGGGGCTCCCACGCGGGGAACAAATTAGCCATGCAGGAATTTATGATTCTCCCGACGGGGGCGTCTAGTTTCCGCGAGGCCATGCAGATAGGATCGGAAGTCTACCACACATTGAAATCCGTTATCAAACAGAAGTATGGCCAAGATGCGACTAATGTTGGAGACGAAGGTGGGTTTGCTCCAAATATCTTAGACAATCGCGAAGGACTGGAGCTATTGAAGCTAGCCATAGAGAAGGCTGGTTACACTGGACGAGTGATGATTGGAATGGACACAGCTGCTTCAGAATTTCACAAAGATGGAAAGTACGATTTAGACTTCAAGAATCCTCAATCTAACCCCAGTGATTGGTTAACTGGTGCGCAATTGACGGAGTTGTACCAGTCATTTATTGCCGACTATCCGATTGTGTCCATCGAAGATTGCTTCGACCAAGATGACTGGGACGCGTGGACTGAAGTCACGGCGAAAACCAGCATTCAAATTGTTGGCGATGATCTGTTGGTTACCAACCCGAAACGAATTAAGACGGCCATCGAGCGGAAGGCTTGTAATGCCCTTTTACTGAAGGTCAATCAAATTGGATCAGTGACTGAATCGATCGATGCGTGCAAGTTGTCCCAGCAAAATGGTTGGGGGGTGATGGTCAGTCATCGCAGTGGCGAGACCGAGGATTCCTTCATTGCTGATCTTGTCGTAGGACTGTGTACAGGACAAATCAAGACGGGTGCTCCGTGTCGCTCTGAACGACTCGCCAAGTACAATCAACTACTCCGAATCGAGGAAGAGCTGGGGGACAAGGCTAAATTTGCTGGGGAGAAATTTCGTAACCCCCTAGCATAAAAACCTGAACCCCAAGTAGTATCATGTATAGCTGAATGATCAGAATGACTTATCTGTACAGCTAGTCTTGTAGTATTAGTTGGGCCACGTATCCATTTTAGATCTAGACTGTTCTTCACCCTACACATTATAATGCATGTATTGATCAACACATGCTCACAGCAAAAAGGGTTTGTAGTTACCAATTAAGAGTTTCAAGGCTTGTGCATTCCCCATGTACAAGCTTGGGAAATGAACACTTGTGTCCAAGCCTGTATGCCTGGCGTTTCCAAGAGGTATACAGGCTTGGACACATGTTAGCGTTCCGGTAGTGTGCTTAGACAAGCTGTTGCGTATTCCCTGCTGATGAGAGCTAATAAGCTCGAAAAAGCGCTGTCCAGGGATCGCTTATATAGCTTGTCTGGCCCCACCAGATATGGATTTTCATGGGGAACGTGCAAGCCTTGAAACTCTTGGTAACTACAAACTTTCTAGCTATAGTACAATAGATAAGGGCACATCTATACAGACCTAGGGGGTACAATTAATGTAGATAGCTAGGGGCATATATGGTGTACAATAGATCAATAGATAACAAGGGGTACATGTACATGGTGTATATACATGTACAATAGATGGGGTACATTATACATGGTGTGCAATACATGTGAATAAGAAACAGCGACAAAATAAAACCATGCAAGATTTGGCATTAACTCTCTGTCTTTTCTTCTGTCCTCTCCCTCTCTATTAACTCCTTGCACACTCTTCTAACCATGGAAACCACATCGGAATTTTCATCATTAGATTGCCGAGCAATAACACCTTCAATTTCCTTCAAGTAAGTCTCAATTGTGTCCACAGACGGAACGGAATCTATCCCAGGTATTGACACATCTTCGAAGGCACTAGTCAGTGATTCTTGTAAGAACACCAAACGTTGTTTTAAGGTTTGTTTTTTTAGCATCTGAGACTGAATGTCTCCTTCTAATCTGTTGATCTGTGCTCTCATGTTGTCGACGTGGCGACTGAGGAGAGCATTCTCTTCTTCCATATCCATTGTGGCCTGACGAAGTTTTCTCACCTGGGCTTCCAGTTCTGGGGAGAGAGAAGGAGGGAGGGAGGAGGGAGGGGAGGAGGGAGGGGAGGAAGGAGGGAAGGAGAGGAGGGAGGGGAGGAGGGAGGGGAGGAAAGAGGGAGAGGAGGAGGGAGGGAGAGGGAAGGCCAGAAGGGGAGAGGAGGGAGGATGGAGGGAGGAAAGGAGGGAGGGGAGGGAGGAGTGAGGGAGAAGGGAGGGAGCAGATAGGAATGAGGGAGGGGGAACAGTAAGGGAGGAAGAGGGAAATTGAGGGTCAAGTAACAAGCCACGTCCCTCAACACAAAACCACACCTCTGTTGTGTAATAGAAATTGGTTGGTAAAGATTGGAATCTCCGTTCCAGGAATGAAACTCTGTTTGAGTGAGAGAGGTGGTGGACGAGAGGGAGGAGGAAGGTCGGTATGAGAGGGAGAGGGGGAACTCTCTTTTGTTGGTTTAGAGGCCACACTCAGTTTCTGTTGCTTGCTCTTCTCCTTCTCATCTTTCTTCTGCTGCTGCCTCTGTTGGAGAGCTGAAAATAATAGTCAACAGAAGGAATTGTTCTGATAAGTGAGGTGTCCTGATTAGTGAGATGTCAGTGTTATTTCTCACTTACCAGCAATGGTCTGTAGGTATTTCTTGTACTTGTCACTCTTTTGGTATTCTTCGACATCCTTCATGTGTTTCTCTCTCTCTGTCTCAGCTTTATCAATGTAGGGCTGGGAATATGGTAGAGGTCTGTACATACCACCCTCTGAAATGAGGACACCTCTCTAATAGGGACACATCTTCAGGTCCCAACTCCATTGAAGCCTGTACATACCACCCTCTGAAATGAGGACACCCTAACAGGGACACATCTTCAGGTCCCAACTCCATTGAAGCCTGTACATACCACCCTCTGAAATGAGGACACCTCTCTAATAGGGACACATCTTCAGGTCCCAACTCCATTGAAGCCTGTACATACCACCCTCTGAAATGAGGACACTTCTAATAGGGACACATCTTCAGGTCCCACTCTCCGAAAAAAAAGGCCATATCTCTAATAATAACCTGCTTCTCATCCTGTTCTAGTGTGCTCCATAGACTTCCAATTTCCCTATTCATATCCCCAAATGAGCGGTCTGGATGTTCCTTCTTCATCTGTGGAATGAAACAGCATGTGATATGTGTGTGTTTGTGTGTGTGTGTGTGTGTGTGTGTGTGTGTGTGTGTGTGTGTGTGTGTGTGTGTGTGTGTGTGTGTGTGTGTGTGTGTGTGTGTGTGTGTGTCTGTATGTGTGTGTACCTTTACTCTCTGCTCTGCTGCATAAATATTATAAGCAGTCAGTGGCTTTTTGGGCGCATGTGGGTCTTTGGGAATTGTCACCTTCTTCTTCGCCTGACTAGACGATGATGATGTTGTCTTTGTCTCTCCAGTTGCTTCTAACAGTGACTTAATAGATGACATGTTGGTGTGTCCACAAAGATGTCAGACAGAGAACAAAGGTGTTAGAAATACTCGTCCATTTCTGCTTCCGTTCCGCTCGTGCTCGCGCGTCGGTCCAGTTTCTCGTTCCACGCGCGGTATAGGAACGTGTCCGAAAAGGGGGCGTTTCCCGTACTCAAAGGGGGGCGGGGCAGCTTCTTGCAGTGTAGCTGCAACGCATTTAGAGTTGCAACTCATCATGGCGTTCTCTGACCTCTGCTACCTCTTTCTCTTATTGGCCATTGGGAGATGTTTTACGTTGACATACGCGCAGTGCACGGACCCAACCGTCTGCTCATCTCGTTGCTATCCAGGTAAGACATAACAGTGGGATTATTCATCCAAAGCAGTCATTTTTCAAAAGAAAATGAACTGCCTTGGGCTGAACTATTGCACATAGGGAATGCTCCACTAACTGAGCTACTGAGCAGTTCAGATGACTGAGCATGTATATAGCTAGGCTCTATAGTACGCATACAATTTTTTCTTCAGAGCATTGGAGGCGCCAGTTGTGCGTGTTTTATGCTGAGTTACAAGATTGGAGGGAGACTGCCGCTCAGTGTGGACTGGATACTCCAGAAATTGGTAATTTAGAAGCCCTAGTTTATGTCCCAAATATAATTGTATACTTTGTGTGTTTTTTAATCAGTTAGACACGGTTTTACTTGCAATGTGTCCTCTCACACTATCTCCTCGGCGTCCTCGCTCTATCCTCTCCCTCTTCTCCCTCTCTCTCCCACTCTCTCCCTCCTTTCTTCCCTCTCTTACCCCCCCCCCTCTCTCCCTCCTTTCTTCCCTCTCTCTCCCCCCCTCTCTCCCTCCTTTCTTCCCTCTCTCTCTCCCCCCCTCTCTCTCTCTGAAGAATGGGACCACACACAGTCTTCTACAATACAGTGGGATGATGCCAGAACATCATGGAATGCTCTTCAGGAGATGTGGAGAGAATTAGCAGAGGATGAAGGGATCATCGTCCCACCAGGTGGAGCTGAAGGTACCTCAAGTAGTAAAACCCTCTACTCCAAAGCTATTGTGGAACCTCTCCAATCTATATAGACATTCTTTCCTGATTTCAGAAACACACAAACATGGTGTATATCCATTTGCAGCACTATAGGCGGGATCCTATAGCAATGTTTTCCATACTGTCGCAGTGATTCCACGTGAAAATGCTAACTTTATTCTTTCCCTTAATTAGAATCATCAGGTTCGGCAAATGGTCTTATGGATCCAGATGAGAGGATGGACAGTGAGACAGGTGGGGTTGAAGACCGCAGTGGAGTGTGGAGGAATGAACAGTCTGATTGGAGCACCGACTTGGAAGCATGGAAAACTCACATTCAAGACCACACCCCTCGGGGGGTGGGGCCATACAATGAAGCCAGTGACCTTTGGATGGACAACTTAATTGTTTGGTCAACTAGTTTTGCAGCATACAATACTACGTATTATGAGATATGCTCTGCTGCACTTTGAACATTATTTGTACACTCACATGTACTTACACATCCACGATTATTGGTGAGCCCGCCTAGCGATTAGTCGTGCCAGTGCGCATGCGCGCGCTCGCCAAAAATTCATAACAATGTTCACTGACACTATACTTATCAACTAGGCAGATCTAGAGCTATATAGCTAGTTAGCTATAGCTAATTAGAGTACAAAAGTTGATTACTAAGTGTTTGTTACTAGTCTTGACGTATGCCATGGCGTCCCAATGAGTGCGGTCATTTCTGCTCTGAAAGATCAGTAGAGAAGTATTTCTTGTCATATAATTTCTATGTACCAGGCAGCTAAAATCAATGTTCTACATTCACGGTTAGCCTCGTACCCAGGCAGTTGCTGGGGCGGAAAAGACGTCTTTTCCGTCCCCGCAACGGTCTTGGTACGAGGCTACATTTACAGTTGGACAGTCCTCTCTCTTCACATGCTCCTGCTACCTGCATGATATTATGCAACATGCACTTTAGGTCGTTTTAATTAACCCTTCTGTGTTTATCTCAGTGTATACACTCTACTACATACAACCACTGCAGTGAGTATTCCTTCCCCTATATATTAACCTGACAATTATGAAGACATGCGGCGGCAGCAGTTCGGGCATATACATACGTACGTAGGTACGCGTGCGCGCGCACGTTACTGCGCGCGCGCGCAACAAAACACATTCCGATTTAGCTCCTATTTTACTTTCCATTATCCAAGGTATATTGGCTCTAGCACACCATCCATACTCCAGCTATACTCCAGCTATACTCCAGCTATACTACAACGTTTTTGATACTCAAAATGACCCCACTTCATGCATTAACAAAGATTCACGGTAGTTGCTGTAATATAGTTTACTGCAAAAAATGGGTGGTTGCTGCATGGTTACCTCAGTTGCGATTTTTGTAACTACAACTTCCCAAGAAGTATAGGAGGGACCATGTCTGTGTGTCTCAAGTGACAATGATACTCCCTGTGATAATACCGTATCTCACAGAGGAAATTATGATAATTATGTTCCACATATCAATTAAGACAGGTCATAGTCATGAATCGCCACTGATATGATCACACACACTGGTCAAAACAACTACTTCTTTTTTGCAGTGATACCCAATGTATATAGGAGTTTTATCAGAAGTAGGAATTGTCCCAGTCAAGATTCTATCTCATGAATTCTGTACTACACTGTCTATTGATTCAAGTTACAAGCTGAGATTATCCACACAGAAGGATTAGAAACCATCGTGGCGTTACTCCTAGAACCATCGTGGTGTTACTCCTAGAATACGGTACTAAGAGCTGTTTTTGACTTACGAGCACAGTAATTGGGACACAACTTCAACCTCCTGATGTAATCCGGACAGTAACAGGTCTGCTCCACTGTTGCATGTTTCATCTCTGCGGTACAGAATGACAGCCATTTTATAACAGGCAGTATGCATATGGAAGACATGGTGTTATAGGCTCCTACTTACCAGCACAGTAATTGGGACACAACTTCAGCCTCCTGATGTAATCTGGACAGTTACAGGTCTGCTCCACTGATGCATGTTTCAGCTCTGCAGCACAGAACGACAGTCATTTTATAACAGACAGTATGGAAGACATGGTGTTATAGGCTCCTACTTACCAGCACAGTAATTGGGACACAACTTCAGCCTCCTGATGTAATCTGGACAGTTACAGGTCTGCTCCACTGATGCATGTTTCAGCTCTGCAGCACAGAACGACAGTCATTTTATAACAGGCAGTATGGAAGACGTGGTGTTATAGGCTCCTACTTACCAGCACAGTAATTGGGACACAACTTCAGCCTCCTGATGTAATCTGGACAGTTACAGGTCTGCTCCACTGATGCACGTTTCATCTCTGCAGTACAGAATGACGGTTATTTATAGCATGCAGTATGGAAGACATGGTGTTATAGGCTCCTACTTACCAGCACAGTAATTGGGACACAACTTCAGCCTCCTGATGTAATCCGGACAGTTACAGGTCTGCTCCACTGATGCATGTTTCAGCTCTGCAGTACAAAACGACAGTCATTTTATAACAGGCAGTATGGAAGACATGGTATTATAGGCTCCTACTTACCAGCACAGTAATTGGGACACAACTTCAGCCTCCTGATGTAATCCGGACAGTTACAGGTCTGCTCCACTGATGCCAGATCCATCTCAATATTAGCATTTGCCTCAGTTTGAAAAGGATAGGCTGCAGCAGTTACAATCACAATAGAGATAAGAAGCAGGAGTTTAGCATCCATAGTTAGCCTGGAATATGTTGAAGTAGCTGATTAGCGAAAGTCCAACGTTGACAGAAGTAGTGTATGTGAGGTTGGAATTCACTTTTATAGTAGGAGCAAGCTAAGACTATGTGGGCTGGCTAAATGCCTATCTGGTTACATATATACCTTATACAATCAGAGTGCATGAGATTGTGCAATGTGTTGGTTATATAACTTGTTAACGACACTATTATTGTCTTCAGGGCAGCAAAGATATTAGTAGCCGGCTAATGGGTATGTTGGCACCATCTCTATAGTTATTACACTAGCTGCGTATGCAGCGTCTGATCATGAGAGTTAGTATAGATATTTTAATGTACAGATGTAGGCAGATCACAGTCTTGGGGGCTGGTTAAATGCCTTCCTGTGCATGTCAGCTTGAATGTCTGTACATAACTTTATACAATTTAGGGCCGGTGCATGAGAATGTGCAATGTTGATTACATAACTTGTTAACCACACTTACATACACCACTTGTCTCCCACAGAGCAAATGAAATAGCTTAAATTAGCCTTAATATATATGCTATATATTATAATGGGTCATTTGGCAGCATCTCTAGATCTACATTAGATTATATAATAGTTGCAATGTCTAAGATGCAATTGGTAGACGTTTTATATAGAGACGCAGGCAGCAAAATAAAATAGCAAAATCCATTAGCTGTTAATATGCATATGTTAAGGCTATAATGGCATTCGGCAGCATCTCTACATTAGATTATGCAGTGTAACACTGTCTGAGAGTTAACTGATAGACTTAATGTACAGAGATGCTGCCAACCTGCCCATTACACTAGACGAAAAGTGAAATTTCCGATGTGAAATAAGTCACATTTCATGACATTTCCTGTACCTATCCAGTAGTAAATTAAATGTCCTGTCTATAACGCATAAACAGGACATTTAGCTCTATCCACTACTGGATAGGTACAGGAAATGTCATTAAACATGATGTATTCCACAGCTAAGCAGGTCACACAGGAAATTTCACTTTTCGTCCAGTGAATTAGCCCTTATAATCCCATAGTTTCCTAGAATTAGTCTTCCAGTTTCTCTGCAGGTACCCTAAACTGCAATCCTAGCATATCGCTACCAGAAAACATGCATGGACAGCTCCAATTTTTTCATCTAACAGCCTTCACATCATGAACTTGTGTAAGCACTCACCTAGAGTTTTACACACAACACCTGCATGAGTCATTCTTCACTGTGCAATAAAATTAAAATTGGAGCTTGCTGATACCATCTTATATTGACTCATGTACAGAAGGTAAGACTGCTCTACTGCAGTGCATGTGCACATGTACCAGCTGCACACTCACAGAGTAATATATATATATATATATACTCACAGTCACAGCATGCATTAGCACAGTAGTTCTATCATGCAGTCCACAACCTATTAGCTACATATACATTTTCAGGAAAAATAGGATGCGCACTAGCTTGCCAAAAAACAGAAATTCCCGTGTAAGTTTGATGCTTAACTCCATTAACACCATTCCTGGCAATGAAGAAATGGACAGTAAATTAGAAACTACATGTCTGTTCGCTGGCGTAGCTACGGTAGGGTTTGGTAGGGCCTGTGCCCTACCAAACCCTTTCCCACACTGCGCAATGCGACGCAACGTAAGTTTTTCAACCCGCTGCCGGGAGCTGGCGAGACAGAAAAGCGTTGTTACTTGCAACTGCACCAAAAACGATCTAAAAAAAGGAGTATATAGATCTATTGCCCCCAGCCCCCCTATGACACATTATAAGTTTACTACGGCGTGCCTTACCGTTAAGCATTTCCTGCCTACGCCACTGGTCTGTTGTACTACCAGAGAATTTGGGTGGTCTCCATGTATTCACTAAACAGCCACTTGGTCAAGGCAGTAGTGCTATGGTTGTTTAGTAAATAAATGGAGACCACCTAAATTCTCTGGCAGTACAACGGACAGTTTCTAATTTACTGTCCAAAATCCCCACAATTTTTTGACCTTTGTTGCTCATTGAGTATGTGGTATCGTTTTCAGGAGAAACAGACGCTCCAGAGGTGAGTTGTTGATTAACGGACACAGACACACACACACGCACGCACGCACGCACGCACGCACGCACGCACGCACGCACACACGCACACACACACACACAGACCCACGCACACACACACACACACACACACACACACACACACACACACACACACACACACACACACACACGACACACACAGACCCGTAACCCTCGCTGCTCATGCGCGCCGAGGGTTCGTCCGGTCCGCGCCCGGCACATACGTACGTACGTACGCGCACGCGCGCGATTTGCTATCTGCGCGCGCGTAGTAGCGCGTGCAGCAGCTATATAGCCGGCAGCAGCAACCACCGTCGTAGCTCCTATTTTATTAAGGGGGGGGGGGGATGGTCCCCCCTACCGAAATATTGGGGATTCATTGGGCCCCTCCTTCTGCCACCGCCTATGTTTGATGAAACCGTGAACAGAGTTTCCATTATCCCTGAGAAAATCCAGTTTCAATCCGATGTGTATAGCGGCACTGCAAAAACATGATGGTTATTGAAATATAGCCTCGGTTCCAGGCCTTCCCCGCGAGTATTTACATTACGCGCTGATTGTGCGTGGGAGTAAAGCATTGAAAACTCGCAAACGTCACGTGAGGTAAACGTTAGGTAGACGCCTGGCGGTGTGGCACCTTGCGGTAGATCTACTACAGACGACCTAGTGTAGCAACTCTGGCGTGTGGTGTTTGCTCAAGAGTCGGGAATACATGGATCGTCCGTTGAACACCATCACTTGCTCTTAGTACACGTACACGCAAAGTGCCACACCGCCAGGCGTCTACCTAACGTCTACCTCACGTGACGTTTGCGCCCAGGCCTTCCCCCACTTTTTATCATATAATCTGATAATGAAACGCTCGCGGGGAAGGCCTGGAACCGAGGCTAATTATTATCTCATGCAGTTGCACTCCCTTTCATGTGTAGTCACTCATTCATGTAAATCAAATTAAAGGCTGATTCAATTTACATGAATGAGTGACTGCACCGGCATTTAAGGAGTACAACCAAAATAACAACATTTTGTGTTAAAATGACCAATATCATATTTTTATACTCTCTCATTAACAAGGAATATTGGCTCTAGCACACCATTCATACTCAAACTATACTACAACGCTTTTGATACAAAATGATCCCACTTCATGCATTAACAAAATAATATTCACGGTAGTGGCTGTAATATAGTTAACTGCAAAAAATGGGTGGTTGCTGCATGGTTACCTCAGATGAAGTATAATGCATGTGCGCTGAGGGTTAACAATTCAAGTATATATACACCATTGACTGACACAATATCATACCCATCAACTGGGCATAGCTATATAATACTAAAGTCACACTGTGTTTATTACTAGTCTTGACGTATGCCAATGGCGTCCCAATGAGTGCAGTCATTTCTGCTCTGAAAGATCAGTAGAGAAGTCATACATACATACATACATCAGTACATACATACATACATGTACATACATACATACATACATACATACATACATACATACATACATACATACATACATACATACATACATACATACATACATACATACATACATACGTACATACATCAGTACATACAGGCAGCTAAGAAAGTGCTAAAATCAAATGGTCTTTTACATGCACAGTTGGTCAGTCCTCGTTCTTCACATGCTCCTGCTACCTGGTATTATGCTAATAGAAGACACGCACCGCAAAATATTTGGTCGTTTGAACCCTTCTGTGTTTATCTCAGTTGCATATTGAACACACTCCTCTCTCATTAACAAGGTATATTGGCTCTAGCACATCACCTGTACTATAGGTACTTACAATGTTTTCAGAACATGTTATATGCTAAAACTCATCCCACTTCAAGCAAAGAAGTCGCTGTATATAGTACACAATCCATATACCCTACATGCAATGGTGGGAGGTTTATCAGAGAGAAGTATGCATGTAGGAGTAGCCATTTCAAACGAGTCAAGTTTCTCTCTCACGAATTCTGTAGTACTCAAGTTGCAAACTGAGATAACCACAAAGGATTAGGCCACATAAAGTAAATTCATAGTTTAATTCTCATCCTCAATTTTCAATGCGGCGGGCGGGTATATACCTGGATTCTTGCGCATGCGCGAACAGTCACCATTTCTCGCCATCTCAAACTAAAGCCTGCTCGATCACAGTTACTAGCCCCTGAATGATTCTACCACTAGAAGCTTAGCAGTATAGTCCCATCCCAAGGGATGGGATTATGGACACGCTCTATTAATAGCTGTATGCGGCAGGAAAAATCCCGTGCGGGCGGGAATGAGAAACTATGTTGCCTTAGGAGTTTATTCTGTGTGGCGTTACTCGTAGAATATGGTACTAAGAGCTGTTTTAGACTTACCAGCACCAGGGACACAAATTTAGTCTCCTGAGGAAAGGTGGACAGTTACAGGTCTGCTCCGTATCCATTGATGCATGCCGTTTCGAGATCTCTGCAGCAGAGAAAGATGGTGATTTTGTAACATGCAGTATGGAAGACGTATCTACTTACCAGCACAGTAACTGTGACACAAATTCAGTCTCGTGATATAGAGTGGACAGTCACAGGTCGGCTCCACTGATGCCAGATCCGTCTCAGGATTAGCATCTCCCTCAGTTTGAAAAGGATAGGCTGCAGCAGTTACAATCACAGTAGAGATAAGCAGCAGGAGTTTAGCATCCATAGTTAGCCAGCTGGAATGGGTAGCTGAATATAACTTTTAATGAAAGTTTGACAGAAGTAAGGTGGGGTTTCACTTATATAGCCTAGTGATGGCCAGATATCGTGCTGTGTGCTGGAATGTCATCACTACATAACTTTGATAACCACACAAATTAAAAATGTACACCTCTTGGCTTCCAGAAAGCGAATATAAAAACTATTGTAATAATAGGTACTGTTAGAGTTGCTGCAATATAGACATTGTAAACCATTATCAGTGTCAGTCGTCAGTCATTCATTATCATGCCACACCCATGCACACTATGTCATTCTGAGCATGCGTAATATAATATTGAAAAACCGATCTGGCAAACGTTTTTACACTATAGTAAAAGTCATTATGTAAGGGCACATTGGCAGCATCTCCGTATACATTATAGTAGCTGCAGGATCTGAGAGTTTATGCAGAGATGCATAATTATGCATGGCCAATGGCCTTATAAACCCTCAACTCCTTCGTAAGTCCCAAGGTTCCTATAATAGTACTGAAGTTTCTCTGTACCCTAAACTACAATCCTATAGCATCACTTCCAGCTAAACTGCCAATTTTTTCATCTAACAGCATGCGTGCACATCGATCAGAACTTTCCTTAAGCATTCGCCTTGACTTTTACAGAACAGTTTCAAATTCTGAGTTGTTCTTCACTGTGCAATAAAATTGAAAATTGTAGCTTGACTTACCAACTGCTGATGCCATTTTATATTCACTCATGTACAGGATATGTCAGCGAATATATGCACATGAAAATACATGTGTGTAGCACACAAGCAGAGAGTGTATAGAAAGAGCGAAACAAAGAAAGGAACCCAATTGAAACCCAGAACATAGACGACCCACCCCCCCCTCCCCTCCCTCCCCCCCCACACACAACATACATGCATACATATCGACAAAACAAAGGACACTTGCATGGATGTCCAGCCTTGACAACTGGGATGGTGAGTGGGTTGAAAATGTAATCAGTACTTGGTTGTGATCGTGGACTGATACTGCGCTATGCATGATTGTACTCTTGTAAGTCTGCAGCTAGTACGTGAACCCAGCTGCAGACGATTGTACTCTTGGAAGTGGCTTCACGTACTAGCTGCAGACTTACAAGAGTACAATCATGCATAGCACAGTATCAGTCCACGATTGTAACCAAGTACTGATTACATTTTCAGAAGTATGAACACTTGCCAAAGACCATATATAGAACCCCCCCAGTGACAAGTGATGTGCATTTTTTACCACAGGGAAACCATGCAACTCCATTCCTAGCAACGAAAAAGGTCTTAGATCTGTTGAGAATTTTAATTAATGTGCTAATGCCATTTTGACAGCTGAACCTAGAGAACCAGTTTGCCAGCTTCCATCCAAGCATAGATTTCACACACATCAATATCAGGGTACTCCTCTCTGAAGGCCTTGTTTACACAATATTCATCACAATCAAAGTTTCATTAATAACTCATTACAAAAGGTTAAGCAAGTATATCATTGTATCATACAATTGACAGGATCACAGGAGTATACACTAAATATTTTATAAACTTGTAGCCTGTGTATTATGTTCCTAGGGCTTTTGGTTACACAGTATGTGTGGGGAGGGTAGTCAAGGTTTAGTAGAGGGGGATGATTTTTGTAACATATTCCAGGGGGCCATGAGAAGGCTGGGGGGTGGGGGGCAGAGTTTAATATCCTGCAGGTGGAGAGAGTGTGATTGTGGAGAGGAGGGAGGGAGGGAGGGAGGGAGAAAAAAAGGGAGAGAAGGGAGGAAGGGAGGGAGGGAGGGAGGGAGAAAAGAAAGGGAGAGAAGGGAGGGAGGGAGGAAAGGAGAAGGGAGAGAGGGAAGGGAGGGGAGGGAGAAGGGAGGGAGGTAGGGAAGGAGGGAGAGGGGAGGGAGAGGTGGGAGAAAGAAAGTAAGAGACTGGGAGAGGGAGGGGGAAGATAGAGACTGAGCAGGTGAGGGAGGGAAGGAGGGGGGAGTGGGAGGGAGAAGGATCTGGGAACTACTCACCTCACATATCTTCTCAGGATCAATGGCTTTGTCAATCAACTGAACCACCTCCTTACCATATTGATTTACAAAGTCAGTGCACTGTATTAGAGGGAGTTAAATAAAGGGAGCAACTGCACACACACACACACACACACACACACACACACACACACACACACACACACACACACACACACACACACACACACACACACACTCACACCTTACCTCATCCTTCAAACCAGAGGGGAACAGGTCGCACACCTTATCAAGAGCATCTACCACAGCACTCTGATAATCACAATACAAATAATATGTACATCAAATAAACAACAATGTATAAACGACGACAACAACAAACTAACCTTTGTGAAGTTCTCCCCAACAATGTCCTTTACTAGTCCCAACACAAACTCACAGATGCTGCAGTCGTCGACCTTATCAGAGCTCAGATTGAAACTGAAAGTCACTTCTGCTCTCTCCTCCAGGCATACCCCAATTAAAGTACATATGACTTTGGGTCCATAACCAAGTACAAGATATTGAATGATCTTTTCGCCATATTCCTTGATGAACTTGTCGCACTAAAATTAAAGTAGACAACAATTCTTGTTTACAAACTTGTAATATGTATGCTTACACTACATTTTACAACGTTTTAACATGGTCTCCATGGTAACAAGCCCCACCCACTAAGATATACACACAAGTTTTCTTTGTACATTACATGTATATGTACATTACATGTATATGTAGTCTCATCTCCATGGTAACAAGCCCACCCACAAGCTATACACACAAAAGGCTTCTTGTACATTACAGGTGTATGTAGTTTCATCTCCATGGTAACAAGCCACCCACAAGCTATACACACAAAAGGTTTCTTTGTACATTACAGGTATATGTAGTTTCATCTCCATGGTAACAAGCCCACCCACAAGATATACACACAAAAGGTTTCTTTGTACATTACACCTATATGTAGTTTCATCTCCATGGTAACAGGCCCCGCCCACCCAGCAACAGTTGGATGACATAATTATCACTCACATATTCCCGTTCTTCTGAGGGAAAGAACGTACATATCTTCTGAATTAACGCAATAATTTCTGCCTGCAAGTGAAAAAAAAAACACTTGAAAATAAGGTGTGTAGAGCAAACCAGGCAAATGGCAGACAGCTGTTTCAGGCTGGTTGGCCCTGAACACGCCTAGTTGCTCTGCGATAGCTCTAGACTTACACGTATCATAAACAAGACTAAGCAGTTGTGGTATCAGAATAACAATATTCATCCACCACCAACCATGCACCAACTGAGAACTACAATGTACATATTTACATGAATTCTAGATTTCCAAGGTGGGGCAAACAGTTTCTAATCACCCCCTCCCCCCTCCCCCCTCCCCCCGTCCCCACTAATGAAACCATGGAATTGTCCCAATCAATACACAGCCTGATATTCAGGGCAGAAAAACATGTCCTGTTTATCGAGGTGTCTCCATTTCCAACTGTCCTATTTAGAGGTAGCCTCAATCTCCAGGGTCTCCCTCGAGCACTTTTGCCGAGGGTGAAAGGTCACACAATTACTACGCTTGCAAGGGAGAGAGCCTGAAGATTGAGACTGTTTAGAGGGACTCAACAATACTTACCTCTGTTGCATTGTTGACCAACATTGACTCCACCTTTTCCATCACCAACTCACAAATCTCACACAAAATCCCCTGGGGGATTGAAGATTAACTATACTGAAACTGAAAGCTTAATCACTTGGAAATAAGCACACATTTAATCAAGAATGTTTTACCTGAGGATCATCTATGTCATTGTGGGTTGGATTTGGAGGAGAAGGGACTGTTGAATTACAGGCTTCAATGAGAACACATAGCTCATTGTCATCCTGGAGAGGGAGAGAGGGAGAGGGAGAGAGGGAGAGGGAGGGGGAGAGGGAGAGGGAGGGGAGGGGAGGGGAGAGGAGGGAGGAGAGGAAAAGGGAGAGAGAGAGGAAGAAGAAGAGAAAGAGAGAGATAGAGGGAGAGGAGGGGAGAGGAGGGAGGAGAGGGAGGGAGGGAGAGAGAAAATGAACGACAACACTTAGCAAGTTATTCCATTGAACTCACAACTTCTTGTTTCAAAATTGCCCAAAAAGCGTCGAAATCATTTTTCAGAAAATTTAAACATTCCGTTTTGTATGTTGAGGGAAGGATATTACAGAGTGTCTGTATGGCTTCCTTTACTTCTCCCTGAGAGGGAAAAGGGGGAGAGGGATGAGGGGGAGAGGGGGAGGGAGAAGGAGGAGAGGGAGAGAAAAGAGGAAGAGAAAGAGAGGGATGAGGGGAGGGAGAAGGTGAGGCAAAGATGGAAAGGGAGAGGGAGGGAGAAGGAGAGGGATGAGGGAGAGAGGGAGGGAGAGGAAGGAGAGAGAAATGAGAAAAGAGAGGGAGAGGGATAAGGGAAAAAGGGCAGGAGGGAGAGGGAGAGAGGAAAAAGGAGAGAGGGAGGGAGGGGGAGAAGGAGAAGGAGTGGGAGAGGGCAGGAGGGAGAGAGGGGGAAGGGAGAAGCGGAGGGTAAAAGTGAGGGTGAAGGTAAGGGAGACTCAACCTCTCACATCACTAACAGGTGAACTACTATACACCACTCTCACACACACACCAACCTCTGTAGCATTTTTATCGATATAAGGCCTTGTGAACTTGACTATGAGCAGGCATAAGTCACACAGTATGCTTTGTTCGGGGGCAGTCTCTACTGTGGAGACCTGTGGAGGGAGGGAGGGAGGGAGGGAGAGAGAGGGAGAGAGGGAGAGAGGGAGAGAGGGAGGGAGGGGGAGGGGGAGGGAGGGAGGGGGAGAGAGAGAGAGAGAGAGAGAGAGAGAGAGAGAGAGAGAGAGAGAGAGAGAGAGAGAGAGAGAGAGAGAGAGAGAGAGGTACTTTTGAGGCTCAGTGTGGTTCTGCCTACCTGAGGATCACTGGGCTTTGATTTTAAAGAAGAGGAGGTTGAGTCATCACAGTATCCGAGTTCCAAACATAACTGATCATCATCCTGTGTGGGAATGAGAGGGAGAGTGAAGTGAGAACGGGTGAGAGAAGGGAGGGAGGGAGAGAGAGCGAAGGAGAGAGGGAGGGGGGGGGAGGGAGGTAGGGAAGGAGGAAGGGAGTGAGTATGAACAAGTTCAACTATACTGAAACAAAAAGCACACTGAACTCACAACATCCTCCTTGAATTCCTTCCAAAGCTGGTCAAACTCATTCAGGAGAAAATCAAAGCAACTACTTCTGTATTCCGGTATGAGAATATTGCAGAGTTGTTCTAATACTTCCTTTACTTCTTCCTGAAGAGGAAGGAGGGAGGGAGCGAGAGGAGAGGAAGAGGGAGGGAGGAAGGGAAGAAGAGAGAGAGAGAGAGGGAGGGAGGGAGGGAGGGAGGGAGGGAGGAAGGGAGAGAGAGAGAGAGGGAGGGAGGGAGAGAGAGAGAGGAAGATAGAGGGGAGGAAGAGGGAGGGAGGGAAGGAAGAAGAGAGAGAGAGAGGGGGGGAGGGAGGGAGGGAGGGAGGGAGGGAGGAAGGAAGGGAGAGAGAGGGAGGGAGGAAGAGGGAGAGAGAGGGAGGGAGGGAGGAAGGAGGGGAGAGAGAGGGAGGGAGGAAGAGGGAGAGAGAGAGAGGAAGGGAGAGAGAGGGAGGGAGGAAGAGGGAGAGAGAGGGAGGGAGGGAGGAAGGAGGGGAGAGAGAGGGAGGGAGGAAGAGGGAGAGAGAGGGAGGGAGGAAGAGGGAGAGAGAGAGGGAGGAAGGGAGGGAGGAAGGAAGGGAGAGAGAGGGGGGGAGGAAGAGGGAGAGAGGGAGGGAGGGAGCAAAATGAGGGCGAAAGAAAGGCAGAGAGAGGGGAAGAGAAGGATGACCGGTAATTCAACCTCTCACATTACTAACATACATGAATACACACACACACCCACACACCCACACCCACACCCACACACACCCACACACACACACACACACCCACAGCCACACCCACACCCACACATACACCCACACCCACACCCACACCCACACATACACACACACA
>OZ019952.1:1210805-1215805 GCA_963970385.1 Theonella swinhoei | reverse complement strand
TTCATACCTCACTCTCCAGACCTAAACTCTTAAGGAAGGTACACAGTTGTTCCACTGCCTTCTCTGCCTCTTCCTATAAGTCAAGACAAGACATAAGATCAACTAGTGCAGGACAATATTCACCATCCCAAATGGTGTGTTGGGTTTACTTTGCAACCCTCAAACTAAGTACACCAGCCTATGTATGTTGTGTGTTGTACGGGCTACGTACATTGGTGTATGTTAGACATTGGGCATCCGGTGTCCTGCTCCAGTCTATGTATCTTGTGTGTTGTATGTCTTGTGTGTAGGTATTGTTGGTTTGTTGAGGTTAGGGTTCTGGGTTTCCTTCTTTTCTTTCTAATACAGTAGAACCTCGTTTATCCGAACCGCGATTATCTGAACTCTCAATTATCTGAAGAGGCGCTGACAAGTAAATTTGCTTAATTAGAACAAGTAATACTACAGCTTGTGCACTGTAGGCAACTGCATGCGTTGTTGAAAATGCCGTCTGTCACTGCTTCGGGAGTCCATATATCCTTGTAAACATGATGGCCTCGTATCACACTGTCCACAGTAATGGTCAAAACTGTCATCCTACATGTACATGCTATAACCACGCAAATGCGAACAGGCACATACAAATGTAGATTCACTTATCCGAACAAATTCAGTTATCCGAACACTGGAAATTTCATTGAGCCCAGAGGTGTTCGGATGACCGAGGTTCTACTGTACCTCTTGGCTAGTGTGATATACATGTTTTCCATGAATGTGCAGTAACAATCTTTACATAGATATGACAATACATGTGCAGGGGTTCTTTTAGGGGGGGAGGGAGAGAGGGGGCATTTGTCCCCCCTTAAAAAGTTTTGCCCCCCTTAAGTCAAAGAGACCTTCCTCATATACGGCCAGATGTGTTTTCATGTTACCCCCCAAGATTTCTCGTATATGCGGTTCGCCCTCCCCTTGTCACTCTTTCTGAAATAAACCTTGAATTGTGTGTAGGGACCCAACCCACATGTACACATGTACCTCAGTTGAGTTGCTGTCAATGAATGGCTTGAGGAAGGCAACGATTAGTTCACAGTCACTGCAGATATCATCTGGAGCTGTGGGTTTTGGTTTAGGAACCTGAGGGAGGGAGGGAGGGAGGGAGGAGGGAGGGAGGAAGGGAGGGAGGAAGGGAGGGAGGGAGAGGGAGAGGGAGAGGGAGAGGGAGAGGGAGGGAGAGGGAGAGGGAGGAAGGGGGGGAGGGAGGGAGAGGGAGAGGGAGAGAGAGAGAAAGGGAGGGAGGAAGGGAGGGAGGAGGGAGGGAGGGAGGAGGGAGGGAGGGAGAGGGATTCATTTCTTTCTTGTAATATGCTGTATGCGAAGTACCTTAACTCGATTTCCACAGAGTCCATACTGATAACATATTGTATCGTAGTCCTGAGGAGGAAGGAGAATTTGGGACCTGAAGATGTGTCCCTATTAGAGAGGTGTCCTCATTTCAGAGGGTGGTACGTACAGGTTTCAATGGAGTTGGGACCTGAAGATGTGTCCCTATTAGAGAGGTGTCCTCATTTCAGAGGGTGGTACGTACAGGCTTCAATGAAGTTGGGACCTGAAGATGTGTCCCTATTAGAGAGGTGTCCTCATTTCAGAGGGTCGTATGTACAGACTTCAATGGAGTTGGGACCTGAATATGTGTCCCTATTAGAGAGGTGTCCTCATTTCAGAGGGTGGTATGTACAGGCTTCAATGGAGTTGGGACCTGAAGATGTGTCCCTATTAGAGAGGTGTCCTCATTTCAGAGGGTGGTATGTACAGGCTTCAATGGAGTTGGGACCTGAAGATGTACCACTCACCACTTCATTTTGAAGCATCTTCCAGATATCATCAAAGTCATCCAAAAGAGATTGACACTATAGAAATAGGTGTGCACATGAAGTACTCCATACTCAGGGGGTCTAAATTTATCATTGGGGGTCTGAATTTATCATTGGGGACCAAAAAATATGGTTACCTCTTGAGCTAGTTCAGTAGGGAAGAACTTGCACAATTCCTCCAGAACAGCCTTCACTTCTTCCTATAGGGATTGAGAGAGAGGGAGGTGGAGGAGGGAGGGAGGGAGGGAGGGAGGGAGGGAGGGAGGGAGGGAGGGAGGGAGGGAGGGAGGGAGGCAGGGAGGGAGGAAGGTGGGAGGGAAGGAGGGAGGGTGGGAGGGAGGGAGGCAGGGAGGGAGGAAGGTAAGGAAGGGAGGGAGGCAAGGAGGGAGGAAGGTGGGAGGGAGGGAGGAAGGGAGGGAGGAAGGAGGGAGGGAGGGAGGCAGGGAGGGAGGAAGGTGGGAGGGAGTAAGGAAGGAGGGGGGGAAGGAGGGAGGGTGAGAGAAGGCAAAGGTGGACAGACAGACGAACAACCCAACATACCTCAGTGGCATTGTTGTCCAAATACACTTGTAAAAATTCACAGACATCCTTACATAGGTCACACAGCTCATCACCCTACATGAAGTAAAACAGATTCATTGATACAGTAATGAATGCACTAAAGTGCAGAACCCTCGGTGCTACCACGTGATAAATACTATATACTATAATGGACATGCTTGCTTTCCGCAGGAAAATGGCCGGCCGTACACATGGCCTTCAATGGAGGCAGTGCTGGATCTCTACAATGGAGGGGTTTCAGAGAAACCCCATAAATTTTTTGACCTCCGTTGCCTGCTGAGTACGTGACAGTATTTTCAGGACGAAGAGACGCTCCAGAGGTGAGATGTGACTTAACAGACAGACAGACAGATAGACAGACAGACAGATACACACACACACACACACACACACACACACACACACACACACACACACACAGGTCAGATTTGAAAAAGTCTTCCTGTAGATTTTAAAATTTACCTGCTTTTTTGCTGGTTTGGAGATTTTGGTACTGGAACGAACCTTCACCATCTAGTGAGGAGTAAGACCACATTACGTAATGGTTTGGTAATCAGTGGAGTAATCAACCAACACTACAAAAAGTGTAAGAAAGGTCTTTAAGGGCTCATAAACACTGCATTAAAGTTCTGTGTCATTTTATTTGGTGAACAGAGCGAGCTAACCTAGTAGTCCGAAAGATTTTCTGTTTATATACATGTATATACGTTTGTACGTCATGCCAGTGCATATGCGTCGATATTCCACATTTCTTTTTATGCGAAAAATAATATTTGAAAGATTTCAAACTTGAACAGTAGAATTTGCTTCGTCGTCACTCTGCTCACCAAAAATGCATTGCATTCAACTAGTATGTTAAGGATAATGGGAGACCCACCTACACACATGCATGGAGAGACTACTGACTCCATTACTGACTCCATTACTGACTCCATTACTAAGGTACATATATTGTACAACATACCATTGAGCTACTAGAACCGTTACAGAGTCCAATTATAGTACATATCTTATCAGGGTCCTGGTGTGTGGGGGGGGGAGGGAGGAGGGAGGGGGGGAGGGAGGAGAGAGAGAGGGAGAGGGAGAGGGAGGGAGAGGGAGGGAGGGGGAGGGGGAGGGAGAGGGAGGGGGAGGTGGAGGGAGAGGGAGGGGAGGGAGGGAGGGAGAGGGAGAGGGAGAGGGAGGGGAGGGAGGGAGGGAGGGAGAGGAAAAAGATGCCAAGGAAGTATTCTAACAAGGAGAGTGTTAGTAACACACTTACTGTCTCCGCTTCCAGCAATCTCCATATTATAGGGAAGAACTGATCCACCAGGCTCTTACACTCACTCTCAAAACTACCAAGGACACTGCAGAGTTTCTCAACTGCAGCTTCTGCCTCTTCCTGGACAGACAGAGAGACAGAGACCTATGGTAACTCACCCAAGACACTCATTTTCAAAGAAAAAAAGAGCTGCCTCAGGTGGGACTTCAACATACGATATTCTTCGTTCTAGGAAGATGCTCTATCACACTATGTCAACATATTCTCACATAAATAAGAAAACTTTTTTCAAGTTGAGGCATAAATTTAAAAAGTTGGTACCACCTCTACAAAATTTTCCTACACATTTGCAGATGTGCCGGAACTATGCTTCCTGCACATGTAGGAGGAATTCCTGCCCTTCTTAATACAGCTTCTTCTTCCTACATATGCAGGAATATTCTACCATGCGTTCCATTTCTTCCGGCACATTTACATTTTGCAAGAATATTTGCAGGAATATTTCCTACACATTTTCAGAATTTCCCACACGTGCAGGAAGCATGTTTCCGGCACATTTGAAAAGTGTTTTTCTATTTATGGGTGGGACAACTTGAAAAATTGTTTTCTTATTTAATGAATGCACTAAAGTGCAGAACCCTCGGCGTACGTGCATGCGTGAATCTTTGAAAGCGCACGCGCGTGCAGAACCCTCGGCGTACGTGCATGCGTGAATCTTTGAAAGCGCACGCACTAGATCGAATTACATTAATGGGAAGTATACGGAAGACTTTAGACAAAAGACGGAGACTGAATAGAAAGAAGCTTGCTACCTTACATCGAGTCGTATCCCAGGTAGAGTTTAGCCTATTGTTAGCCTTTTTAGGACCCTTGGAAGGCTCTGCCGTCAAAAAAGTGTGCGGAATGTCGCTGCAGTACCCTACAACGCAGGAAGCGGTGAATCTTTGCAACGGAGCGGTTTCAGAGAAATCCCCACAATTTTTCGACCTCCGCTGCCCGCTAAATACGTGACAGTATTTTCAGGACGAACAGATGCTCCAGGGGTGAGATTTGACTTAACAGACAGACACACACACACACACACAGACCCAACTACCATAACCCTCGCTGCGCATGCGCGCCGAGGGTTAATGAGAACATGTTCTGTACCGTTTGGTTTGTTGAGATGAGGCTTCTGGGTTTCTATATTACTCCTTGGCTAGTGTGCTATAGACATGTTTTCCATGTACCCACCTCTGTGGTGTTGCTGTCAATGAACTTGTCGATAAATTCAACGACAAATTCACAGACTTCACATGATATTCCAGACACCACGGCTTCTACCTTCA